>KZ067158.1:49652-65639 GCA_002091845.1 Anopheles cracens | reverse complement strand
TTCGCCGCTACTGTTGCTCTGCGTTGACGCTTTGAGTTTTCGTCTTCGCACACATTCACCACATTCACTACATTCACCACAGCCACCAATCATCGTTTGTCTTCTCCGATCCCCCAGGGGTGTGACAGGGTCGCTGCAGAATATGGTAAGCTTCCAGTAGTGTACCCTGTTACGCTTTTTGTTGGTTCTACACACTCCAAACACACACACTTGCCACTTCGTTCCGTTCCTTCCACTTCCGGGTAGATCGACGATCGGTTCAATAATGTTGCAGTTAGAGAAACCACTAAGAGACGCGCTTCGCAAAGTGTTGAAAGTATTATGTAGCAGTGGAACATGAGTAGAATTAACAAAACGAAATGATAACATACAAGAAACAAACAAAAATCGTTAGAACAAATAGAGAACTGTTTGAAAATGAAACCAGCAATAACAGAACGGAAAGCAAACGGAGCGTGAAGGGACACGGAAATGAACGGAAGCAAATGGAATGCGAATGGAAAACAATATACATGTCAATTACTACCGAGAGGAGGATTAAGATTTAACCACATACCGTGCCGTGGGAAGGAGGTATGGAATATATACACATTTAAACGCAAGCCTAGTACATACCTAGCGTAGAACGTAGGACAGAGATATGCGAAGGTTCAGATGAAAGTATAACATATAAAGCAAAACCTATATAAAGCAAACCTTTCCGGTTTCTCCCACACCATCGTTTAACAAGAGTCAGCAGAGTCAGCAGAGTCAGCAGAGTGTTTGAGATGAAACGTGGCAGTAAAGAGAACTGTGGCTCTTTATGACCCGTACGAGGAGTTAGTAGTGGAAATGAGTTCGTGTTTATGGTTGTTCAGTTTAATCGAATTTACTATGCTGTTTAGATTATAGCGGTCTTTTACGTATGAACTACTTTCGTTCTCTTTTTATTGTTTAAGATGGCTTTATTTTTTTATTCTAATGTTCGATTTCAAATTTTCTTTACTACGCTTATTTCTTTATTTCAATCTGTTATCTTCTCATTTCTCAAAACAATTAAAGGTTTTTATTTCCATAAAGCAGCATAATTAAGAGCATCAGTCAAGTAATTTAGGAGCAAAATTCTAAAGAAGATCTGAACGCGAAAACAAATTGTACGTAGTGAGAATCTAGTGCAGTGAAGCAATTAACTAGTTGACGTAGTTTATGAATGCTAAATTGATCAGTCCGCGATCGTGTTGCAAACAAACAAACTACACCACAGGAGAGAAGTACGATTAGAGATCATATTGAGAAAATACACACTTCTATGGCCATGGAAAATAACACGCAATAACTCTCACCTGCTGGCATAATGCACGAGAAGGTTTCGCAAGGTTCATTTCGCGACAGCGACGCTCAAGTGCTTCTCCTCCCGTTAGTTTGTCATGAACAAGTTTATTTTAACGATCAATGCGATCTCTAGCGGTCTTTGTTCCGATGATGTTATCCAACTAGTCGCGACGGAAAAAATAAGGTCTTTTCTTCCATGTTTTTGTTTCTATCTCTTGAAGTCCTTCTGCTAACTCAATCTCCTTCGTATATATTTACACGTCTGACGCTCACACATGCAAACTAAAACACACCAACATAAAAAACACACACACAAATGCAACCTATTCTAACCTTTTAAACTGTAGAGTATCGTTAGTGCTTTCTCATGCTTAGAATTTCCGAGAATATGAAAACCAACCCGAGAACAAAATAATCCAAGCGTGCTGTGCCGGACGGAAACAAAACCACCGGCAAAAAACAGCAGGCAATGAAAACAACACCGAACAGTTGCAGCCAATATCAGCAACCACACTTCGAACGTATTGTATTTAACCTATTTAACGTGTAACACCTATTATCATACTACTTAAACGAAATGAAATGCCCTAAACGTTTTGAAGAGGAAAAGTCGCTACATATACTACTCATCATTGCAGCATGCAACGAGATAGAGACGAGCCTAACGAGCATAGGGTAAAGCAAGCGGAACAGCAACAAAACAACACATTGCGCCTTCATACATTGCGCCACCACCCCCTACCCCACCACCCACCATCCCTTTCTGGACATACTTCTTCTCGTGCGGATAGAGAGTGGTTGTAGAGTGGGTGTTTTTTGGGTTCTGTTGCAGGCACGCACGTGGAGTGAGTAAAGAGAAGCAAGCAAGCAATACAGCGCCAGAAAACATTTGGAAATTAAAACAAAAACGCGAGCAACCACCAAGAATGCAAATGAAACGATGGGACGAAACACGGAAACGGAAGAAGGCAAAACCAATTTGAGGAAGAAAAAAAAACAAAACCCCTTAAACCGATATGTGTTTCTTGTTGTACTTTAATGTGTTTGTGTCTCTATGTGTGTGTATTGTTAGTTTTTTTTTTGTTGTTTTGTTTTCAAATGATCCTCTATGATTTTCTGTGTTGTTCGGTGTGTTTATTCTCCTCTATTCGAAACTCTGTTTGTTTGGTTCGGTGTTCTAATGTTGCTCTATGTGTTTCTACGTGATGTTGATTGTTGTACGTTATCATAAACTTGAGCCTTGTTCGGTGTTTACATATTTATGTTTACTATTTTCAGTTTTTATCGTTTACAACAAAACAAAACTCCAATGAGTTCAAAGCAATGGTGTTTCTTTTTAAGTATTTGTTTTGTATCGTCGCTACATATTTGTGTAGAGCAAATCTCGCTGGATGCATTCTTTGGGCCAAGTTTGGGCAAGGTAAGTAATGTATCCGAAAGCATGAAAGATGTTCTTCTTCTCGATGTGAACAAAAACACAAACGAATAAATCACAAAACCAATACCAGTACACTCACTTCACCTAGGTGTTTCTGTGTTTGTTTTGGTGGAAAGAAATAAATGTACTATTGTTCTTCAATTTTCACACAAAACACTGCTGTCTGCTTGTAAATCGGTGTCGGTGTAGCTCATGTATCCGCTTTAAGTGTGTCTCTTATTTCTAATCTTTGTTGTAACTTTTAAGACCAATACAATTTTTACATGTTTCTTACTGCTTGAAGGGATGTCACTAACATGGTATATGGTTTATGTCGACGTAATGTTATATTTCATTTGAGACCGCCTCATTTAACACTAGAAAAGTCGTTATTGATCGATTGTGGCGTCATTTGTCGAGGGGAGTTCTGCTAAAATTTTCTCTTTACCACCTTGTCTGTCAGCTTTCGCTACATGTTTTACGAGCAAAAGCACACTCCACTCCGACACATTTCAATGTGTCCAAATCGATCCCAAGTGATCGTAATCGCTCTGCATTCGATCATTGCACCGCGTCTCCACAGCGTCGACGATGAACTGATGAATCCCTGAGGAGAAGAGAGATGAAAACAAACACCTGAACCACCTGAACACCGTCATAACGAATGGTCTGATATAGCCTAAGTTATCAACAGTTTTAAAACGCATCTGCCGACGTGCAGTAGAAGTAGGGGCAAATAGATATATCACCAACCGAGAGAGGAGATAAAATCGCGTATACATCGCCGGCCATGGCATTTTCCTCACCGACTAACACTTAGGCGAAGCAAACAAGAATCCCTTTTTACTCCGAAGCGATAGCGAACGCGTCTCTAGAGCATTTGTAGTGTAAAGGAGCACTGTAGCAAGTAACGAGCACAGCAGTAGCAAGCCAGCCGGCATCACTTAATCTCTTCCCCTTTCTGTTAGTGTGGTGGGAGTTATGAAATTCGTAAAAGCAATCGTAAACGTTAAACAACAAACAACCTGAACCAATATAAATTAAAGAAAAAAAAATAAAACAAAACCCCATGCGCAACACCTGAACCATGATAGATTAAGAAAGAGAGCAACAGAGTGAGGACACATAGTTGCTGTGATTTAGCCGTACCCTCTCCAGAGTTTCCTCCGTAGTAGTGGACAAAACCCTGCATAAACCTATCTACCGAACCGGCAATAGATCTCCACAACGTCATCCTGTTGTTCTAGTACATGTCTTTAAGCTAGTCTTTCAAACGCTCTCAAAGAACGTCAGGGTCGATTTCACTTACACTAGCGACGCTCACTAATTCTCCGCAGATCTCAGCTCACAAGCAAGGTTTGTCTGTCGCGTGAAGCAGTAACCCCCTCACCCATCTGGAGTAGGCAGCGAACCAAACAACGATACATACCGTATGTAGCACGTAAGCATTATCCAAACTTCCCCGATTGAGAAACAAAACAATAGTGATACATCTTAAGCGTTTAAACCGATTCCATTCGTACTAACCGTGCGTCCCGGCAAAGTTGGGATGGCGGCAGTGACCCTTTCATGAAGAGGTCGAAAAGAAGCCGGACAGAGTAGTGGCGCACAGGCGGTGCAGTGAATGATCTTGATTCCTCGTAGCATTTGCATTAGTGACAGTACTTACGTCTTAGTAGAGAGGAAGGAGAGCAAGCAAAAGCAAAGTAGACTAATGTGCCCTCTCCCCGACTAGGCAGCACGATCCGGGGTCGGTTCTGGTAGGGAAAAGTAATGGACAGCCTCACACGCAATCTGAGATCGAAGAAACTTTACGCATGCCGCTGCAATCTCGCCGGCGTACGCGAACCGAAGGTCACCTCGTCGTAGTTATTGTTGATACATATATACGCATAAGCAGTAGACTTAACGGTACCGGAACAACCGATGTAGTAAGCACACAAAGGACACACACACACACACACACAGCTGATCCCAACGCACGTTCTCTGCCTGTTACCACTGCTACCTACCACCACCACTAGCTAACCAAAGGGAGATCAGAACAGCGGCTACTAGGATGTTCGCGTGTCTATTGTATAAGCTGATGACTGTTAACTGTCATCTTCGCTGCTCCTCGCTGACAGGCTCTCGCTCGCACTCGCTCCCTCTCTCCTGTGGCTGCGATCGGAAGCGAAACCCGGATGGGACGCCATCTTCGACTTCCGATCGCCGGTACGGGAAATGGGGGGTGAGGTTGCCGTTGCGCTGGGATGTCGCCTCAGTTTCAATAGGTATTCTAGGGACGAAAGAAGGACGCACTGATACACTGACACTAACGATTGTTTTGATCTATACTTTTTTATTGTTTTGATCTTACTTGATATTGTTTTAGTTTGACACAGTTTAGACGTATGAACGGGGCGTGGATTAGCTGTGTGCTAAAGGCAGATATAGCGAAGGGTAGTGTTTTTCACTTGCGTGTCAGTAAGACATTCAATCATTTACAATTCATAGAGATCAGCATTGAACTTGGGAATTGGGAGGAACTCGAAGAAATGTGTTTATTCGGCCTTTGGTAACGTAGTTACTTTTCGAAAGCTGGTTGCATAGAGCAAAATAAGCTGTTACAGAAATGGCTGCAAGGCGTAATGCTTTTACCGAAAGTAAGATCTACAATGTTTCCAAACTTTAAGCCCAACCCGTTAGTGTGTGTGTGTGACCCGCTACGCCTCCCTGGTAGAACTAACCGCGCGGAAAGGCAGTTGAATGATTAATTAGTAAACAGCAAGCAGCATTACACGGTTTTGTCATGGCTACCGAAGGGAAGATGCGTTTCCCACTGTATCCGCTCCAATGGAGCCTTTTATCCGTGCGGGCATTGATGTAGCGGACAGAGGGTAGTACATTTAGAAGAGTGGTAGAGAGGAAAGAAGAAGATGATAAAAAACACACACACACTTGTGCACGCACGGAACTACACGGTATCATTATAATGTCAAACACTAGTTACACCATTTTACGAAACGATTAATAAAATCAAATGCCATATCAACATGTGACTTCATTTTGCTTTGGGTTGTGAAATAAAGGAAGGGGGTGTTCCCCATCCTAGCCAAGCCGTCGTCGATCACATGCCATGAAGAAGTAAGTACCCGCGAAAGCAGCGATTCAGCTGAACAATTCGCCTCCTGATCACAAAAACCGAACACCGGTGGTCGTCTTAAATTCGCACGATTTTACGAGTTACGTCAACAGGAGATCGTAGAATAGTTTTATAAAATTGACACGCGAACATCCTAGTAGCCGCTGTTCTGATCTCCCTTTGGTTAGCTAGTGGTGGTGGTAGGTAGCAGTGGTAACAGGCAGAGAACGTGCGTTGGGATCAGCTGTGTGTGTGTGTGTGTGTGTCCTTTGTGTGCTTACTACATCGGTTGTTCCGGTACCGTTAAGTCTACTGCTTATGCGTATATATGTATCAACAATAACTACGACGAGGTGACCTTCGGTTCGCGTACGCCGGCGAGATTGCAGCGGCATGCGTAAAGTTTCTTCGATCTCAGATTGCGTGTGAGGCTGTCCATTACTTTTCCCTACCAGAACCGACCCCGGATCGTGCTGCCTAGTCGGGGAGAGGGCACATTAGTCTACTTTGCTTTTGCTTGCTCTCCTTCCTCTCTACTAAGACGTAAGTACTGTCACTAATGCAAATGCTACGAGGAATCAAGATCATTCACTGCACCGCCTGTGCGCCACTACTCTGTCCGGCTTCTTTTCGACCTCTTCATGAAAGGGTCACTGCCGCCATCCCAACTTTGCCGGGACGCACGGTTAGTACGAATGGAATCGGTTTAAACGCTTAAGATGTATCACTATTGTTTTGTTTCTCAATCGGGGAAGTTTGGATAATGCTTACGTGCTACATACGGTATGTATCGTTGTTTGGTTCGCTGCCTACTCCAGATGGGTGAGGGGGTTACTGCTTCACGCGACAGACAAACCTTGCTTGTGAGCTGAGATCTGCGGAGAATTAGTGAGCGTCGCTAGTGTAAGTGAAATCGACCCTGACGTTCTTTGAGAGCGTTTGAAAGACTAGCTTAAAGACATGTACTAGAACAACAGGATGACGTTGTGGAGATCTATTGCCGGTTCGGTAGATAGGTTTATGCAGGGTTTTGTCCACTACTACGGAGGAAACTCTGGAGAGGGTACGGCTAAATCACAGCAACTATGTGTCCTCACTCTGTTGCTCTCTTTCTTAATCTATCATGGTTCAGGTGTTGCGCATGGGGTTTTGTTTTATTTTTTTTTCTTTAATTTATATTGGTTCAGGTTGTTTGTTGTTTAACGTTTACGATTGCTTTTACGAATTTCATAACTCCCACCACACTAACAGAAAGGGGAAGAGATTAAGTGATGCCGGCTGGCTTGCTACTGCTGTGCTCGTTACTTTTTATGTCGACGTAATGTTATATTTCATTTGAGACCGCCTCATTTAACACTAGAAAAGTCGTTATTGATCGATTGTGGCGTCATTTGTCGAGGGGAGTTCTGCTAAAATTTTCTCTTTACCACCTTGTCTGTCAGCTTTCGCTACATGTTTTACGAGCAAAAGCACACTCCACTCCGACACATTTCAATGTGTCCAAATCGATCCCAAGTGATCGTAATCGCTCTGCATTCGATCATTGCACCGCGTCTCCACAGCGTCGACGATGAACTGATGAATCCCTGAGGAGAAGAGAGATGAAAACAAACACCTGAACCACCTGAACACCGTCATAACGAATGGTCTGATATAGCCTAAGTTATCAACAGTTTTAAAACGCATCTGCCGACGTGCAGTAGAAGTAGGGGCAAATAGATATATCACCAACCGAGAGAGGAGATAAAATCGCGTATACATCGCCGGCCATGGCATTTTCCTCACCGACTAACACTTAGGCGAAGCAAACAAGAATCCCTTTTTACTCCGAAGCGATAGCGAACGCGTCTCTAGAGCATTTGTAGTGTAAAGGAGCACTGTAGCAAGTAACGAGCACAGCAGTAGCAAGCCAGCCGGCATCACTTAATCTCTTCCCCTTTCTGTTAGTGTGGTGGGAGTTATGAAATTCGTAAAAGCAATCGTAAACGTTAAACAACAAACAACCTGAACCAATATAAATTAAAGAAAAAAAAATAAAACAAAACCCCATGCGCAACACCTGAACCATGATAGATTAAGAAAGAGAGCAACAGAGTGAGGACACATAGTTGCTGTGATTTAGCCGTACCCTCTCCAGAGTTTCCTCCGTAGTAGTGGACAAAACCCTGCATAAACCTATCTACCGAACCGGCAATAGATCTCCACAACGTCATCCTGTTGTTCTAGTACATGTCTTTAAGCTAGTCTTTCAAACGCTCTCAAAGAACGTCAGGGTCGATTTCACTTACACTAGCGACGCTCACTAATTCTCCGCAGATCTCAGCTCACAAGCAAGGTTTGTCTGTCGCGTGAAGCAGTAACCCCCTCACCCATCTGGAGTAGGCAGCGAACCAAACAACGATACATACCGTATGTAGCACGTAAGCATTATCCAAACTTCCCCGATTGAGAAACAAAACAATAGTGATACATCTTAAGCGTTTAAACCGATTCCATTCGTACTAACCGTGCGTCCCGGCAAAGTTGGGATGGCGGCAGTGACCCTTTCATGAAGAGGTCGAAAAGAAGCCGGACAGAGTAGTGGCGCACAGGCGGTGCAGTGAATGATCTTGATTCCTCGTAGCATTTGCATTAGTGACAGTACTTACGTCTTAGTAGAGAGGAAGGAGAGCAAGCAAAAGCAAAGTAGACTAATGTGCCCTCTCCCCGACTAGGCAGCACGATCCGGGGTCGGTTCTGGTAGGGAAAAGTAATGGACAGCCTCACACGCAATCTGAGATCGAAGAAACTTTACGCATGCCGCTGCAATCTCGCCGGCGTACGCGAACCGAAGGTCACCTCGTCGTAGTTATTGTTGATACATATATACGCATAAGCAGTAGACTTAACGGTACCGGAACAACCGATGTAGTAAGCACACAAAGGACACACACACACACACACACAGCTGATCCCAACGCACGTTCTCTGCCTGTTACCACTGCTACCTACCACCACCACTAGCTAACCAAAGGGAGATCAGAACAGCGGCTACTAGGATGTTCGCGTGTCTATTGTATAAGCTGATGACTGTTAACTGTCATCTTCGCTGCTCCTCGCTGACAGGCTCTCGCTCGCACTCGCTCCCTCTCTCCTGTGGCTGCGATCGGAAGCGAAACCCGGATGGGACGCCATCTTCGACTTCCGATCGCCGGTACGGGAAATGGGGGGTGAGGTTGCCGTTGCGCTGGGATGTCGCCTCAGTTTCAATAGGTATTCTAGGGACGAAAGAAGGACGCACTGATACACTGACACTAACGATTGTTTTGATCTATACTTTTTTATTGTTTTGATCTTACTTGATATTGTTTTAGTTTGACACAGTTTAGACGTATGAACGGGGCGTGGATTAGCTGTGTGCTAAAGGCAGATATAGCGAAGGGTAGTGTTTTTCACTTGCGTGTCAGTAAGACATTCAATCATTTACAATTCATAGAGATCAGCATTGAACTTGGGAATTGGGAGGAACTCGAAGAAATGTGTTTATTCGGCCTTTGGTAACGTAGTTACTTTTCGAAAGCTGGTTGCATAGAGCAAAATAAGCTGTTACAGAAATGGCTGCAAGGCGTAATGCTTTTACCGAAAGTAAGATCTACAATGTTTCCAAACTTTAAGCCCAACCCGTTAGTGTGTGTGTGTGACCCGCTACGCCTCCCTGGTAGAACTAACCGCGCGGAAAGGCAGTTGAATGATTAATTAGTAAACAGCAAGCAGCATTACACGGTTTTGTCATGGCTACCGAAGGGAAGATGCGTTTCCCACTGTATCCGCTCCAATGGAGCCTTTTATCCGTGCGGGCATTGATGTAGCGGACAGAGGGTAGTACATTTAGAAGAGTGGTAGAGAGGAAAGAAGAAGATGATAAAAAACACACACACACTTGTGCACGCACGGAACTACACGGTATCATTATAATGTCAAACACTAGTTACACCATTTTACGAAACGATTAATAAAATCAAATGCCATATCAACATGTGACTTCATTTTTGCTTTGGGTTGTGAAATAAAGGAAGGGGGTGTTTGATATAAATCGAGGAGTTGGCATCATCATGACTTCCCCATCCTAGCCAAGCCGTCGTCGATCACATGCCATGAAGAAGTAAGTACCCGCGAAAGCAGCGATTCAGCTGAACAATTCGCCTGCTGATCACAAAATCCGAACACCGATGGTCGTCTTAAATTCGCACGATTTTACGAGTTACGTCAACAGGAGATCGTAGAATAGTTTTATAAAATTCGAATCGAAGTTATGAGTAAATTATTGGATAAACTCCTAATTTTGTGTTATAGAAATAATAATCAGTAGCGTGGCATTTTTACGGCTGCTTATGCGGCAACGTGCGTTGATTTAGTAGGCGGAGCAACTGCCTAATTTGAAAATGGCTTTCTCCGATCAGATCCCCTTAATGATCATGCTTCCCTGGTATTCTTGCCGATGAAATTGCTTGTTCGCTCCACAACTTTTGTGTCCGTTGTCGAATTGATGAAATTGACTACTAGGAAACCATCCAAACACGGAGGTATCCTTTCCCATTCCTTTACTATTTCGCCCACAGCTTAAAATGAATATCGCATAGTAGCATGCATTTAATTGTGATTTCTGTGGGAACCGCATGTCCTATCTTTCTTTCTTTTCAATCACGCAATTTTATTTAAAAAGCTCTGCTATTTGAATCGGAAACCAAAACCGAAGTTTCTCTTTGGCCCAGGAAATATTGGCAGGAAATGATTCCTGCACACCTTTGCATGCATTTTACATACATCTGAGCGTTTTTGTACCGCAAAAAAAAACACTGTAACATTCCAACCAATGTCTGGAAAGAAAAAGCTGGAATTAAAACATAATATCACTACCACGTTCAGTGTACTAACAAGCTCTGCCTGCCTTCCTGTCTTGTTAGTTGGGTTTTATTAGTGTCCTACGTTCCCCCACGACCCCACACATTCACTTCACCTTCCGCAAAAAAAAACACTGTAACATTCCAACCAATGTCTGGAAAGAAAAAGCTGGAATTAAAACATAATATCACTACCACGTTCAGTGTACTAACAAGCTCTGCCTGCCTTCCTGTCTTGTTAGTTGGGTTTTATTAGTGTCCTACGTTCCCCCACGACCCCACACATTCACTTCACCTTCCGATAGCCCTTCCGACGTCCCGCTCCTTTCTTCCCCCCATCGAAGGGATCGTCGTCGTCCTCCCCGGCACCCTTGCCACCCGAGCCGCGCTTCGCCTGCTGGTCCCACTCCTGCTTCAGCTCCTGGAGCATCGCGGGCGTAAGCAGCCCCTGCGCCAGCAACCGTTCCGTCAGCCGACCGCGCGTCCCACCCGACCCGGCACCCGCTTCCCGATAGTACTTGCTCTTCTTCTGTCGCATCACGAATGAATCCTCGTCGGGCGTGTTGGTCGACACGGCCGTTTCCGAGTTTTTCAGCAGCTTCGTGATCTGGAACACGCCCTGCTGGATGATGTCGTCCAGCTCGCGCTGAATGTCCCGCACCAGCTTCTCGTCCGGGAAGAGATCCGGGAAGCGGTAGCTCAGCCACAGGTACAGATCGAGCACGTCGAACACCGCCTCCAGGTGGACCAGATCGATGATGGTGCGTGGCAGCTGGAACGGCCAGCCGCACTGATTGCACAGCCAGTCGAACGTGACCGGCTCGTTGCGGCTGTACCGGCGGGCGTACTTCAGGAACATGGAGCACACGAACGGCATGTTGCGGTTGATCGGTGCGCAGCAGAATATGTACCGCGCCCGAAGGGGCAGCGGAACGTGCTGGATGGTTTCCGCCAGGAACTTGAAGTCCTCCGTGTTGCACATGAAGTACAGCGAATCGTCGACCGTGCTGAGCGACACGAAGATCTCCATCAGATTGCTGAGCGTTGCATTGGGGAGGTGGTACGCGTACAGTTCGATCATGTCGGCGGTCGGATGCAGGCCAGCCTGCGACAGCGGGTCCGGTGTTTGCGCCAGAATGCCCTTCAACGTGGGCAAATCTTCTGCCTTGAACGTCGTGACGTAGCCTTCCTCCCACTTCATCCCGTACCGACCAGCGCGGCCCGCTATCTGCAGGGCGGCCGAGACGGAGATCGTGTCCATCTCCTTTTCGCCCTTCTGGTTCATCGTCGGCTTAATCATGGAGTAGAAGATAACACGACGTATGCTCAGGTTCAGTCCCATGCCTATGGCATCCGTGGCAACCAGCACCTTGCAGCTGTTGTTGGGATCGTTAAATTTGGCCGCCTGCGCTAGTTTGGTGCCGGGTGGAAGGCCACCATAGATGACGGCCACCTCCCTACCGCGCGCTTCAATCTCACGCGAAACGGCGTATATGTCGTTTTTGCTAAAGCACACGATACAATCACCGGGCAGGACGTTATCGAGCGTCTGAAGCGCTTGATCTTCAATGTGTAGCGGCGTAAGACGTTTGTAGTTGCGCACCTCGAGCGATTCGTGTGTTGTTTCGCACAGTTTCTGTAGCAGATCGGCCGTACCGGGTTCTCCGCAGACGTGAATCTCTTCTGCCATTAAGCCTAGAAACGCCCTCGTCCAGGCCCAGCCTCGACCGACGTCTTTAAGCAACTGAATTTCATCTATTACGGCTACCTCATCTGAAATTGCCAAACGAAAGTATGAATAAACGAGCTCGCAAACATTAAGGTTCACATTGTGCTACCCACACGGCGTGTTGATCGAAGTCATCTCGACCGTGCAGGCCACGTGTGCCGACGGTTTGCCTTCCGGGTCAGCAAACTTGCGTTCCTCGCCCGTCACCAGATCGCACGGTGTCCCCCGCTGGTTGCTCTTATTGTACACCTCACTGGCGAGCAGCTTCAGCGGACCACAGTAAACGCCCGATTTGGCCGTTAGGAATCGTTCCATCGCATGGTACGTCTTGCCGGAGTTGGTCGGTCCGGAGTGGAAAATGACCTTCCGATTCATGCCACGCGCGCTCGGATACCAATTGGCCGGCTGCCGGAGGTCCGAAATCTTTTTCAAATCGTCCATACATTCCAGATGCGGGAAGATCTGTTTCACGTGCCGCAGGAAGTATGGAAAAATGTCGTCGACGTGACCGGCTCCCTGGAGGATGTCGCTGAGCACAACGTGCAGGTCGGCCGGCAGCGCGTCCGTTTCGAGACAGTACTTGCGAAAGCTAACGAATGCTTGCTGCTGAAGGTTTGCTGCGGAACAAGAAAAATACATTCATTCCCGTTTCAGACCTTCGCTGCCTCAAGAAATCACTTACAATCGATTCCATTTTCGAGACAGAGAAATTTAATTTCCTTTCGATTGCTAAACTTCAGGATCACCTTCAGCATCTCGGCTTTGTCCAGGACCCCCGTCAGTTCGGCACCGACATTGATATCGTCCGGGCTGGGTCGTATGGGGATAGGAGTGAACAGTCGACTGTCGTCTTTTTTGCTCCGCCAGGAGCCAACTGTGGTGCTGCTGGGAGCCAATACCCGTCGGGCGCCGATCGTACCACGAAACGCATTGTGTACCGAGTTTATCACCGTTCTGCAGCACCGCGTCCATCTGGGGCCTGTCACCAGCATTTTGTCCCCAGTGTGTTGTGTAATTCGGCCAGCAACCGCGCACTAAACCGGCAAAATTATCGCGCCTGATGCAAGCATTCACTTTGTTGATATTTAGCCTTCGCACGTGTGCTGACAGCAACAACTGTCAAATCGAACGACGCACACACATGCATGCGCCTGCCTACAGGAGGTGACAACTGTTTGTTTACAAATAAATATAATAAAGTTTGCACTACGAAATATTACGCTGTGAATTGTTGAAGATAGCTGCTTTTATCTAGCAGAGCATATATTGCGGAGGCTGAACTATAAATTGTTTTAAAAAGCGAACAAACGAAGCATGTTCTGCTCTAATTAACAGCTGTCAAACTCAAGGGCAGCGCATTCCTTTGCTGGGGTGATTCTTCTGGTGGTGGTGAATCATAACAAAACAAATGAAACAATAAGCAGGCTGTGAAAATAAGGACAGGAAAGAGAGATCGGTGGTCGTTCTACCGACTATTAATAACAAATTACTTATTTTTGCATAAAAATCGTACATACCTCTTACTTATCGCGTGTCCGTGGTGTTTGTGGTGCTGGGACTACAGCATTTTAGTTATTCCGTCGTACGAGTAAAAACTATGGGTCTCTTTGGCAAATCGCAGGACCGAAATCCAAAAGACATGGTAGGTGTCGATTCGTTTACGGAAAACGTACGGATTATGCATACATCCGATAATTTGACCCGTGTCGTGACAGGTCCAGGAATGGTCGTCGAAGCTTCGGAAAGAATCGTTCGCCCTGGACCGACAGATACGCTCGATCCAGCGGGAGGAGGACAAAATCAAGCGCTCGCTTAAGGAGGCGGCTAAAAAGAACGACAAAGAAGTGTGCACCATCCTCGCCAAAGAGCTCATCCGGTCACGGAAGGCGATCAACAAAATCTACACCAGCAAAGCGCACATCAACTCGGTGCAGCTGCAGATGAAGAACCAGATGGCAACGGTTCGGGTGGCTGGTTCGCTGGCCAAGTCGACCGAGGTCATGCAGGCGATGCAGGCGCTGGTGAAGCTGCCGGAGGTAGCCGCCTCAATGCGCGAAATGTCGAAGGAGATGATGAAGGCCGGCATAATCGAGGAGATGATCGACGAGACGATGGAGTCGCTCGAGGACGTCGAAGAGATGGAGGAGGAGGCGCAGAAGGAGATCGATCACGTACTGTGGGAGATTACGGCCGGCAAGCTGGGCGAAGCGCCGGCCACCCCGTTGGCCAACCCGACGAAAGACGAACCGTCGACATCACGCGTCGAGCAGGAGGAAGAGGAAGAAGAGGACGACATGAAGGAGATGCAGAGTCGATTGCAGGCGCTACGATCGTGAGCAAGTGCTCCTCCTCTAAGAAGGCATCTTCGACGGGTAGGAGTGTTTGCTTAAAACACACACACACACCTTATTGTTCGAAAAAATAATAATTTACTTTGGTATTTTTCCCTTGTCGTTAACAAACGGACCCACTCCCTGTTAGTGTAATAAAAATTGATCCTACAAGGAGCTTCTTCCCACTTAGTGAAACGTTCAAATAAAGTGAAAATATAACAGCACCCACTTACCTAATGTGCGTTCAAGTTTTTCTCTCAATTTTTCGGTAACGCATCTTTTTCGTATCCTTGTTTATGTGTGTTTTTTTCTTTTATTACTGCAACAAATGCCATAAAATACTTAATTTTTTGTCGTTCATTTTCTCCACACGTTTCTTTTCATATCCGGATTTTGTAGTGAGTGAGTCAGTAGAATGAGTTGTTTGATTTTGTTCTGCGCATTAAAACGCCAGAAACTCGTCCTTCACAGCATCCCTTCATGCAAACGCACTCTTTTCTAGCATTCTAGTAATTCGCCAGTTCAGTGCCGTTCCTCGTGTGTCTGATTAAAAACCCTTATCCATTCCTAATGCGGTTTCCACGTGTTTTGACTGAAACCGCCGCCTCACCTCTGCTGATGGCCAGTGGTTGGGCCGCACCGTTTACACCCTATTGCTTACCATCATATCCGTGTCCGATCTACGGCGGTCCGCTCCGTTTCCCTAGCCTGGCTATCTTCACACAAGAAAAAAAAAACAAACTAACTAACTAACAAAACAAAACTAAACGAAGTGAAAAAATACACCCAATGCACGTACGTTTCTGGATTTAAAAGGCGCGAATCTGTGTCGGCTGCATTGCGCACCGAACTGGTCGCAATTAAATATGTTCAGTATATGTATATGTATGTATGTATATATTCACAGTCTCTGCCGAAAACCGAAACACGAGCACACTTATGCTAAATCTCGTCGGAAGGTAAGCAGTACCCGGTGCACAGCGGGAAAATTGTACCATTTCCTTGACGCAACGCTTCACGAACACCGGGCTGGAGGGGGAGGAGCACGGATATTGGATTCCCGTACGCACTCGACAGGACTCGAATCCAGCTAAACGTTTACAAAATGTGTTTGTAGCTTAGTTTGCGTTTTCGTTGCGATTATGATAAGTTTAGCATCACTAGTTTGTTTTATATTACCGCCCAGTGTTCCC
>KZ067158.1:14229-47806 GCA_002091845.1 Anopheles cracens | reverse complement strand
TGGGTTTCCTAACGTTACTAATGCACTTGCGACGGCAAGACCTGCCGATTGACCAGGAGGAGAATGCTGAAGGCCACCTGAAACGAACGAGACGGTTAGCGTGTGAGGCCAGCTTCGCTTTAGCAAGCGGCAACACAACAACCTACCCGTTGGCAGCCGGACTAGAAGCGAAAGTACTGCCGCTCTGTTGCCTTCGCATGGCTCCAGCGCGATCGGACTGGGTGAGTCCTGAAAGTTTTGTTTGTAATCGTTATATATTCATCACTGTGCTTGTGACAGTATAGTCAATGTTTTTCGTTATCTTTTCCGTACCTTTTTACGTTTCCGGGGTGCAGCGGTAATATTTTCTACCGCTGGCGATAGCTCGTTGTATTCTCTGCTTTCAATCTCGACCAGAACCTAAAAAATCGATCAATAAAATAAATAGAAAATGATCAAATATTCAACGTTACTTTCACCAATATATACCTGAGAAAATGGCCTCGATGCCATCTGTTCCATTTCAACAAAAAGTCGCTGGCGGCGCCGGAACATGTCGTAGTGTTGCTTGATTTTCCACAGAATCGCCGCCATTACGAGGAGTAGCAGGAAGCATCTGTACGCAAGAGAAGAGACCACATTCAGTTCCAACCCAAAAAAATGTGCGTCATGAACATCACAAATAGCGCTTACGTTGAGAAGGTGATGAAGAACTGTTGCAGATTCAGCTTGGGGTACTGCGAAAATGCAATCTGTATCCAGAGCGGTGGCTGGAAGTCGTACACGTACACGTAGAACGTCGTCAGCGTCACGTTGTCCTCGATGCCGAACTGGTGCTCCGCCTTCGGGAACCGGTACCGAAACGTGGAACAGTTGACGGCGGAGAAGAGCGGCTTCTCGATGCCGCCCGCCGTCCGTATCGTGATGTTCATGCGTGCCGCGACACTGCACGTGATCGTAAAGTCCGCGTCGATGTCCGGCTTGACCGGTGAGTTGCGGAAGTTGATCTGCGTGAAGTGGCGGTCCTCCTTTTTGGACAGATTGAACGTGAACTGGTAGTCGATGGTGAGATCGTAGTAGCACGAGCCCCGGCTCGGATCGCCGTGGTAGTGGTTGGTCGCGTCACACTTCTCGCAGTGATCCCCCGCCAGGCCCTTCGTGCTGCAGAAGCACTTGCCCGTCTCGCTGTGGCAGTACTGCGCCTGCCCGTTGCACTCACACTTCTGACAGATGCCCCCGTTCACCGGATTGCCCCAGTAGCCGGGTTTGCATTTGTCGCAGTTCGGGCCGATCGTCAAATTGTTGCACGGTTGCTTGCACGTCTTCGAATCCGGGCAGGTGCTGTGCCCGTTGCACTGGCAGCTCGGGCAGTGCGTGAAGTGCCAGCGCTGCTCCGGACACTCCATCTCCTCGTGCGCCCCACTATCCCCACCCGGCAGACACTTCCCCAGCCCGGTCATCGAGCCGTCATCACACCACCCGCACGCCGGATCGTCCCGGCACTGGCCACACGTACGGTAGAACCCACACTGGCTCTTACCACTGCTCGCCGCCCGGCATTTGCTCGAGCCGGTCGTCCACTCGCGGCACTGGCCGTACGGGAAGCTGGCCGTGTACGCGTTCTTGTCCACGCAGCGCTGCTCGTTCTGGCACCAGATGCACTCCTCCTGCGTGCAGTTCCCGCACGACGTCAGCCCCGAGCAGGCCGGCGGGCACGCATCGTTCAGCGCGTCGCCCGACTTGTTCCGGCTGTACTGGCACTCGCTGTGCTCGTAGTCCCAGTGGCACACGCTGACCGCCGTGCACGCGTGGCACCCGTGCAGCTGCGCGCACACGTGCTCGTCGTTGTCCGGGCAATCCTTCAGCGCTTTGGTGGGATAGAAGTCGGCCCGGAACGTGTACGACACGTCCGGACACTTCTCCTTCACGCAGATGCCCTTCCCGTTGCCGACGCCGCAGAACATGCAGCCGTACGACGTCGACACACAGCCCTGGCACGTCGTCAGCTGGCTGCACAGCTCGTAATCCATCAGATGCTGGTGCGTCATGACGAGCCGGCTCTCCTTCGGACACACCTCCAGACTTTCCTGGTCCCGGTCGAACAGCCGCTCCCGCTGCTCGCCAGCCGCCGGTAGGCACTTGCTCTTCTGGATGTCCCACACACACTTCACGCCCGGTCGCGCATTCAGGCACGGTTCCGAGCGGTTGAACGCCCGGCAGTCGCCCGGCGTGTACTTGAGCATATCGTTGATCATCTGCCCGTCGAACCCGCCGTAGATGTAGAGCGAGCGCTCGAACGCGACCGCCGAGTGCCCGAACCGGGCCAGATCCGCGTACAGATCGTCCGGCATCGGTTGCGTGTGCCACGAGTCGCAGAACACATCGTACACCATCAGATCGCGCGAGTAGCACTTCGCGCCGAAGCTGTGCGACGTGTCGTTGTGCGTGTTGCCCCCGAACACCATCATCAAGCCCGGCGTCAGGAAGTTGGCCGTGTGCAGGAACCGCGCCGTCGGTGCCGTCTCCAGCAACGTCCACAGCCGCTCGTGCGGTTCGTAGCTGAACAGCTTGTTGCTCAGCAGCTGCGAACTGTCGCTCTCGGACACGATCCCCCCGTACACGTAGATACGCTCTGTCAGTGGGTCGTACGCGGCCGAATGTCCGTACCCGCCCTTCACCGGGTAGCCGCGCGTCTGCACCAGGCGCCACTCGCGCGTCCCAAAGTTAAACTCCTGCACCGTGTTCAGATAGCCGAACTGCGGCGAATGCCCGAAGATGACCACCATCTTCTGCGAGCTACCACCGACCCCCGTCAACAGCTTCTTGCCCCCACTGGCCACCGTCTGATCGTAGTTCGTTACGATCGTGGCCGTGTGGCCGGCCGAGCGCAGCGGTACGCACATGTCGTACGTTTCGTTGCACGGCTCCGACTTGACCGTGATGTTCTCCCAGATCTTCGCACTCACATCGAACGCCCACAGCTCGCCGCACACACCCCGGCCCGCAATGACGCCCCCGTACATGAATATCTTATCGCCGAAGATCACCGTCGACGCGCCGTACCGCAGCTCCGGTGCCGGCCGGCTCTCCGTGTGGGCCGTTTCCCACACCTTCCCGTTGAAGTCGTACATGTACAGCAGCGCCTCCGCCTTGCCGTAGCTTTCGCCCGCGATCACGTACAGCGTGTCGTGAAAGACGGCCGCACCGTGCGAGGCGCTGCCCGGCGGCGTAAAGCCCTCCGTCTCGCCGGCGTCGATCGCGGTCCAGTAGCCGTGTGCGATCACCTGGGAGCAGTCGTTGCCGGTGTAGCCCGCGCTGCACACGCAGCGCTGCTGCTTCTGATCGCACACACCGCGTCCCAGGTGGGCCGAACAGTAGTTCGGGCAGCGCGGTATGTTGCAAGCGGGCCCGGTGAACTCCGTGTTGCAGCTGCACACCCCTTTCCAGCAGTCCCCGTTGCCAGAGCAGTTCTGCGACGAGTCGTTCGTGGGGCAGGCGTTCACCTGGTACGAGATGTTGAAGCCGGACATGTTGTACGCATCGTCGCTGAAGAAGTGCAGCAGCGCCGAACCGGAGTGCGCGAACACCTCCGGTATGCGGCGGATGGTAAAGTTCTTCCGGTACATCAGCCCGCTGAACACGGCCAGCAGCGGCGACTCGACCGAGTCGCCATCGTACACGTACAGATGGTCCCAACCGCACTCGGTCGCGAACTCCTCGAGATGCAGCCGTATGACCGAGGGACGCCCGGCGGTACTGCTCACCGACACCTTGTCCGTGATGCTGTTGTGGTCCCGGGCATCGATCAGCCAGCTGCATTTGACGCCGATCGAGTAGTTTCCCAGCCCGTCGTGGATGCTGCCCGATGGATCGGTCAATCTGGAAGAGGAGGAAGAGAACAAAAATCTCGTTAAAACTGAGAATAGGCAGGAGAGCTTTCAAAGATTCTTGTTACAACATATTTGTCTTGGTTCTGACCATAATTTACAACACAAATCAAAGTTAGAGTGGCACATTTTTACAATGACTGAGCCAGTTTTTGTGACTTATGTGTTATCACTGTTTGAACAGCGACGAAACCCACAGCAGGGTTGCCTCGGCAGTTCCATTATGGGTCATACGAACCAGAGAATAGCACTGCGAGCCAGATGACCTAATAAATGGACGGTAATATAGATTAGACGGAGAGATTTAAAAACTTCTCTCACCATAAAATAACCTCATATTTTGGCTCATATATTAACTAGTACAAACGGTGTCCCTAAATCGTTGCCTCTGCGTCTCAGATTTGAGTCTTCCAGGCAACAATTGGTAATTCAGAGGAGAAAAATGATGTCTTAGTGGCAAAACATAGCGACAACGACCGTAATATTAGCGAGCGCAGCCGTTAATTGACGAAATTGCCGAATAGGGTGAACTTTCTGTGTCATGGGATTTTCCAATTCCGGCTCTTCTTATCCCGGGCTGGCTCGGATGAATCAGCTTGCTAGTTATAGCTGATGCGGAGGCCCTTTTTGGCAGCAGTGACCATCCTCTTAATTTCGAAAGAGTCTAACACAGTTAGTCTCCATAGTTCTTTCGTCGCCATATTCGTTTCGAATAGTTTAAAGTAAAGTGTCATAACTAATTACGAAATGTTTGCTAGAGAACCGGAATGATGTTAACCGGGACGGAGTAGGCATAGTCGGCTAGAAACAGTATACACAGCGCCGCAAGGTAAAATATGTGAATAATTTTACTCTACCCCCGAAATCTCTCCTTAATTGAGTGCTCCAAACGCAAGCGAGACCAAAAAAAATACAATTTACGGTTTCATTGCTCTTCCGTTGCCTTGTCTGGAGTCTGGTCTTGATACTGCGACATGTTTACTCCAGCACCTTCACGCCTGCTATCAATTTCCCTCAATTCGCAACAATACGCACAGCCTACTTGGCGTCTCTCTCGTTATGCACCTCATAAAGAAGAAAACGCAACACACATCGCCAAGATAAAGAGATCCAAAAGACGTCTGCCCCGTGCGGGCAAAACGCGAAGCATTCCACGTAGTAATTAAAGACCGCTGGCCACCACCCGCTGGGAGATAAGATGCGATCCCAAAACCGCCCGAAAAACGCAGAAACACACACAGGCACGCAATCGGGAACGGTGTAAGTGAAACAACCTGCAACCCAATTTTCTGCGGCGCTAGTTTTTTCGGTCTGGTATCGGCAACCGGGATTATGACGGTCACTCCCGCCTAGGGGAGGGGGTGTTTTCGTTAACAAAAACAAGCAAAAGATTGGATGAAGGCACCGAGAAACGGATGGAGTATACTTTTAATATTAAATCAGGACATTTCGCTTGTCAGTGCCAAGCTCCAAGTAAACGATGCCGATTATCAATCGGCCATCTGATTCCGCGAGGGACGCATTTCACAACAGCTGTTCCAATCGTTGTGTACGCTCGCTGATAAACGACGGCCACTAGTATTTACGCATCAATACATGAACGCTTCTGATTGGATTCACGCTCGGCGCGGGCACGGTTGCGCACATATTTTCTTTGTTGTTTTTCCTCGCCTTTCGAGGGCCACCTTTAATCTGATTACAGCGTATGGACGGGCGGGTTCGCGAGTCCGTTCGATGGTTTCGCGGTGTGGCTGGCGCAATGCCTTTTAGGTTCTCGCTCGAGGGACTCAGACAGGCCGCCGTCGTCACCGCCTCGAATGCAGGTCACTAGGACGGCCGACGGGAACGTGTTGCGAACGCATCATCCCTGCGCTGGCTGGCTTCTCGCCATCATAAACAGGTTTCCAGCGACGAACACTTACCTAACTTTACCACCGCAGAACTGGCACTCGGACCCTTGCCAGCCGTCCGGGCAGAGGCAGGTTCCGTTCTTGCAGACACCACCGTTCATGCAGCGGACGTCCGCGCACTTGCTGCCCGTCTCCGGCATTCCGGCCGTCAGTCCGTGGCCCGAGGCGACGGTCGGTCCCAGATGGCACGATAGCGCTAACAGCAGCACCAGCGACAGACGACACAGGTCCACCGACGACGGGGGGGCACATTTTCTTCGGTACTTGGATTTGTGCAGCAGATAAACAAACATTTGCAGATATTCGAGCGGCATTCCGCTTCGCTGCGCTTCCGGAAGACCACTCCACTTTCGACTCCGCGGGTTTTATGTACGCGCTAATGCGTGTACCAGCTCCGGTACAAAGCAAACACACACGCACACCGCACACTCACACGCACACGGGCGACGACGACGTCTTCACCGTAGCCTATCCCGTTTCCAGGCGGAAACACCAGGCGGATGGATTCTGGCACCACCACCAGAAAGCCAGCTGCTCGCACGCACGGTTCGGGAAACAAACTCACTTTTGCCACGGAACGACGGGACGGGAAGTTTGCGGACGAACGGCGAAGAGGAGAGCCCTGGGTTTCTCTGCGCTGCCCTACTTCCTGCTGCCCGAGCGAACGGGAACGCACTCAGTCTTTTTGATACACATACGAGAGTGGGTGGGTTGGATGGTGGTGGTGGTGGTGCTGCTGGTGGTGCTGATTGGGAATGCAAATCTCCGCGACTCACTTTCCTTTCGCTATCGCCATTGCACCAAAGCTCGTCACGAGCAGTGTCACATTCTGCACGGGAGGAGGTTTTCTGATTCGACCTAACCTGAGCCTCTCCGCGTGCAACACAGCCGTATCGCACGCACAACGCGACCTCACCACACCGTTTGTGAATGTTTTGCCGTGATTCTTTTCTGCCCGATTCCGATTTAAACTTTTCGTTCCGAGCCAGTTCCACACGTAGAGATTTCCTGCTATTTTTCACTCTTTTTTCTTCTTTGTGACTTTTTATTTTTTCCACGCCTTTGACAGCTTATTTGGTTGTGTTCTTTGATGTTTTTATTTACGTCTCATTTGAAGTTTGGAGATTTGGCACAAACACTGGCATGCCTATCGTTCTGGTTGTGTGCGAGATGGAGTCAGCCATATTGGGAGAGTGTTTATGACAGTTGGTTCGGCAGTTCGAAGCAAATTGAGATTTCTGCTCGAAGCTGTACCTGTCAAGCGAAATTACATACTGTCGAAAATATGTATCCTAAAAATAGTTGATAACGTACAACAAAATAATAGAAACTCGTCCAGTACAATCACAGCGACACCCTACCATCTGTCTTTGTTTTGATTTAAGTTTTTGCATTGTTGTCAGTATTCCTGTGGTTGATCGGGCCTGCTCTCCTACAGTCTTGAGCAGAGTGAACAAAAAAACAGAAAAGAAAAATAAGAAGCTGCTGTCAAAAAGAGTCGCAAAACGAGAAAAGTTTTTGAAAGTGTCGCAAAATTTCCAACAAAATTTACTGCCTGCAACGCGTCCCAAACAAAGCGAACCCGCATAAGCACTGGCACGAAACTGGCGTCTGGTGTTTCCCGTACGCGAGCGCTCGGTAAAAATCTGCGCGCAACGAGCAAAACATTCGGAATGCGTATAACGCGATACTCGCGTTCAAGCGGTAGAGGTGATCACTACCATCGGACGCCAGCGATATTACATCGGCGACGCGGCGGTCACGACGAGCAAATCCCGCGGGAATACCACATGCCCCACAATCAACCACCCGCGTACGGTGCGTACCACGGCCATGAACGGCGTACGCGGGCAGTTTCGCCCGACGATAGACTGCTTGCACGCCGCGAACGACGGTCCAGGGAGCGGTACCGCACCGCTGACGACTACTCCCGCCATAGCGCGAGCCGTGAGCGGAGCCTGTCCTCCGTGCTGAGCGACATCAGCTCCGGCAGCAGCTGCTTTGGGACGGTACGCGCGAGCGAAGCGTACGGCAGCCCCGCCTACGAGGACCTCACGGACGAGGAGATTCGCTCGCTGGCGGAGATGACCGGTTCGTCGATGGAGTTGTCCGTGGCCCCGCCACCGGTACTGAAGCACAAGAAGCGCAAGAAAGACAAGCGGAAAAAGGAGAAGGCACGGGAGCGGGAGCGGAAGCGCGCGAAACGGGACAAGCGGCGGCAGAAGGAAATCCTCGAGGAACGGATCTGCCCGCCCGAGCATGAGGTGGCGCAGTCGAAGGAAATTTTCGCCTCCGGCAAGAACATCCTGGTGAGCGTCAGCTTCATCGACAACGACAAGGTAAAGGATCGGGCCGACCGGCACAAGAAAAGCAAACGCAAGAAGGCGAAGCGGGAAAAGACGCGCGAGAAGCTGATCGTGACCAAAGAGGAGCGCACTGCACCGGAAACGAAAGCGTCCGTGCGAAGTCCGCACCGTGGTAACACAAGCCCGCCGACCCGGGAGCATGAGGCGAAGGACGTGAAAGAGCAGTACAATCTGAAGCAGCAACCAGGACAGTCCGAGCAGGAGAAGAAGCAAGAGCAGCAGCTTCTGCAAAAGCATGAGCAGCAACAGTCAACAGCGCATCAATCACCCGAACAGCCTCCGCCGAAGAAGAAGAAGCTTGATCCGGGCGTCAAGCCGGTGATGGTTATCGACCTGGAGCGGTCGCCGAGCGGCCAGGTCATATCGAGCCCGAAAGAGGTGATCGTGCTGAGCGACGAGGAAGGCAAGCGAGCGGCCCAGCAGCGGCCGGCACCGCAGGACGAAGGGAAGGCGAACGATGCGAACGATCTGAACAATCGTGGGCCCAACACGCCACCAGAACCCGCCCCGAAATCTCCCGACTCGTATGATCCGTTCGAGCCGACGAAATCCTCCCCGAGCACGGGCCTGTCCCGGCACGACATCGGCAGCATATCATCGCTCAGCTTCCTGGACAATCACCACCATCAGCAGGACGGCGAGCAGAAGGAGACCAAAGGGGACTTCCACCACCACTCGCTTGCTGCGCATGGCCTGCATCATCCGCATCGGCCGCACCACCATCAACACCACGGTCACGGACACCACCACGGGCACGGTGTGCAGGAACGGTTGCTGGCTCAGACCGACCAGACGACGAGTGGCGGTTCCGGTGTCGGTGCCGGCTTCGGCAACGATGACGGCGTGCTCGATCTCCACCCGGATTCGCCCTTCGACAAGATGAACACCGTCAACAGCAGTCCGTCGCGTACGGTCGGCTCGGGGCTGAACCAGTTCCACCACCTGCACCATCCCTCACCGATGAAGGCGATCATTAAATCGATGCCGAAGAAACTGCTTGCCTGCGGGAGTGGGGGACGCGATTCGCGGTCGCACGGTGGCGGTGCCGTCGGGAAGTCCAGCGCCACGATGGGGCAGCCGAGTGGGGGTGGCGGTACGAGTGGCGGTGCGACCACGAGTGGGGGCGTTCCATTCGAGGACGAACTGAACGATGGGGACATTTCGCCGTACTCACCGCGCTCGAGCGATTGCGACGAGCAGCTGTTCGAGCCACCGAGCCACCACGACGGCAACGGGGAAACGCAAACGATTGCGCTCACGGTAGACAACCTGCGGAAGGTGTTCGGGAACGATCCGAAAACGTTGTACGGCGATCTGCGGAAAAGCTACCAGCACCGGTCGGTGATTGCCGTGGATGAAATGTATAAACGTAAGTTCAGAGTAGCGAAATCGTTTATTGGAACGACTGGTTTTGATTGATTTTTTTTTTTCTTGGATTTTACAGCCCATAAAATGACACTGGAAATGCTAGATGAAATGCCTGATTCTGCAGTCGACATGCAGGTGAAAGAAAAGGTAATTACTCCGCCTTTTTATTGTACGCTATGATCTAAACAAGTTCTCTAGATGAGTTTCCAACCATTTCGATGGTGGAAGCAGTGCATCTAGAAGCTATTTAGAATGCATTCCACCAGCAAACGACTAATATTGCATCGTTTCGTTCCGCAACAGCTCATTAAAAAGCTCCAGCGACAGGAACGGATCGTCGAGGAGGTGAAACATTTCCTCAAACCACATTTCAACAAAAAGCGCATCGATAAGGACGAGTACAAGGAGATCATGCGAAAGTCTATTCCTAAGGTCTGTATTTCGGTGCTAGCATTTTGAAGGATGTTGAAGGATAATAACGTTGCATAATTCCATTGTATAACATCCTCCCTTTGCAGATATGTCACAGTCGCTCGGGGGAGATCAATCCGGCAAAGATACAAGCCTTGATTACGGCGTACGTTAAGAAAGCCATTGCAAAACGGAGACTGATGGGTGGTGGAGAAGGTTCCGCTTCCGGAACACCACTGGCAAACCCCGGTGGTGGTGGCTACAGCCTTCCCCCAGTGCCCACAGCCACAGTAACGGGGTCCACCACGTTGCCACCGGTGGTGCTAATGAATCGTTGAAGAGATACGCGAAAGCAGTGCAAGTAATTCGTGCCGTACCAGTGGTTCCAGCGGACGAAGGTGAAGTGGTGTGCCGCCAGAGCGAATGAGCGCAAAAAACCCGCCACTTAGGGAAGTACGAGAGTGCGTGTGAGCGCGTGTGTGTGAATACTCCGACACATCCGGAGGCGGGTTGCTTCTTCTGCGCGTGTAAGTGCATGTTAGTTACCTCGTTCTATCGTCACTCCTTCCCACTTCCTTTCTGCAAGTCTTAAGTTTCCGCGAGTTTCCGTGCTGTGTGTGCGTAAGATCATTTGTTCCATCAACCCCGAAACGACATATGATTTAGTTTAGCAACAAACAAAACGAAGCAAACAAACATACAAAAGAGAACCGAACGGTGCCAGTGTGTGTATACGGTGAACCGTGGGTGTCTGTGAACCGTGGACGATACGGCGCATCCTGGCGTTTGAATAGTTTTATGTGAAAGTGGGTTCGAAGTGCCAACTGCAATACGCTGCAATCGCCCTGCTCGTTCTCTGTACCATAAGTATCCTCGAGTTATTTATATGAGTTTATTATGTTTTCCCATTTTCCCGTTTGTTTCGCAAGCATGAAAAGTGACAGCGATAGTTTGGGTGATAAAACGAAGGTAACATATTACAGGTACGAGGGGGCCGACTTGCGTAAAAGAAACGGCCGCACGGTCGGTCGATCATCCCCTACGGAACCATCAAACACTTCCCACCCCACCATCGCCCTTAAGGACGACATTTCCCGCCCCTCCCTGTCCTTTGAGCAAATCGTCCTTTTTTGACGTAAGAACCTTTGGAATAGCGAATCCACTACAAACTGTACAGTCTATTATATCTCATTTAGTCACGCACCTGCCAGAGAATGCGACGGCAGTGAGCGATATTATGTACATTGATAGATGTTTCGAGATACAATCGAACACCGATTACGCGCGATAGCAGAAATGATTTCTATATATATATATATTTTTGTTTTGTATGATGCAGAAACTACAGAATATGAATTTATTAAACTTCCGCTCGAGAAGACAACCGTATCCACCCAGGGCAATAGTTTGTAGACGATGTGATGACACCAACACAGGACCCTTGTAAGCAATACCACCCCACCCACCACCCTGTCCCACCCCTCATGCACATAAAGAATAGTTTTGATCGCTTTTGTTCTATTCTTTTTGCGTTTGCAATGGTCGGTTTTAGAGCAAGGATGTGAAAAATAAAATGTAAATAGTTCCTGGTTGAAGAAGTTCTACTCGTTTTGTCAGTTTTTTTCCTCTACCTCACTTCTTGACGAAAAAGGTTCAAAAGCAGGGTGGACATAAGTATTTTTTTCTTTCTTCATTACAGCTCCGTTTTAAAAACCTCCAAACTCATCTTTTTTCTTCTCCTATGGAAATCCATTTTGCACAGTCTGAGCTAGAAAACCAGAAATGGCTGGCAAAACAACGGCATGTTGTAGAGTCCAAAGGGGAATACATGCCAACGGGACATTTTTCTGGCATGACCAACAGACTAACAAGGTTTAGAATAGTCTAAGAAGGTTTGGAATATTTCAAAAATAGGATACTCTCTCGTAGGCCTTACCTCGTTCACCTGTGAACGGATGCATCATCCTGTCTGTTCGATCTTTTTGACCAATTCTGCCTGTTATTGGCGTGTAGTAAGATCTGGTTTGACTTACAGACAAGCACAAAACATCGATTCGATGTCCCACATATCTCTAAGAATTTACAACCTGCTGGAAGCTCGGGAAATTTTGTGTAAATCCTGCTTATAAATTGCCTGAAGTTTCTCGAACAACCATCGTATGTAGCTGTAAACTTCGCAAGCCGTTGGAAATGAACACATGTTTATTAAGTCGATGTTTATGACATACGAAAAGAAAATGTTATAAAATCAGAATTCATACACCTAGAAACGCCGGACACCTGAGGCGACAGTCCGGCTTGATCGCTATTTCTTCCTGTATGACTCGTTGATGTGCTCGTATCCAAGCTTCATGAGGTACTGGAACGACTTGCTCTGGGTCAGACTGCCCAGCTCCGGTGCATTCAGGAAGCTCTCAAGCGGTGGCAGAAAGTTCTCCAGCTCGCCGGCGTCTGAGATGTAGCAAAGATCGATCAGTCGGAAAAACAGCATATTCTGCATGCTGTCCAGCGGGGAGGTCTTGTTATAATCCTCCCACGAATCGCGCTGGATGGCCGCACACCAGATGCGATGGCGCGCTTCGATCGGGTCCTCGACAAAGGGCAGCAGCGAGAGTGCGTACCGGAATTCCTTTTCGCTCGATTTGCTGTACTCGTCGGCGATGTAGAGCTGTAATAGTAAAAAAAAAGAAATAGAAATCCACGCCTTTTCAACAAAACAGCTTCCTTACATCGACCATCTCCTCGGGCATAAGGACCTTCGCGTGGTGCGTATCGTAGCCAAACATGTCCAAAACTTCGGACGGAATGTTCTCCTGGATCTCGATTAGCTCCAGCTGGGCATTGATGTCGTCGATCGGCGTCTGGGGCGTCTCGCCCTCTGCCGCCAGCAGGCATAGTTTGGCCAGGCAGAGCATGGCCCGCTTTCGTGCCAGCAGCTCTTTTTCGCGCTGTGCCAGCGACAGCAGCACGTCGGCTGCCTGCGTAAGCTCACCGTTGAACAGTAGCTGTATCCAGGCCATGGACGGATGGTCGACCAGGAAGCGGGCCAGTGCGGACTGGTTGTTTTTGAAGCGATGCAGGATGTCACCCTGCTTGTTCTGGTGCATGTGCCAGCTGATGGCGAACTGGGAGAAGTCGTGCTCCTTGTACCGCTCGATGTACTCGTCCAACCGTTCCTGGTTGTTTGTTTTGTCGCAAATCTCCACCAGCGTCTGAAAGTCGAGATACTTTTCCGCCAGCTTGGCTGCCATTTCGTACTGCTCGGCTTCCACTGGTTGGGAGGGACAGGCAGGAAACAGAAAGTTTTCAGTTTACAGCGAAACTTCGAGTCACTACCAAGTTTTACTCACCTAGAGGATAGATTAGGTCACTGCGCTGTGATTCGTACTGCTGCAACAGGACGACATACTTCTCCTCGTCGCTAACACTTTCCAGATATGTTTTGCGCCCGTCCAGCACGTAATCGATCAGCTCGGTCAGGTGCTTGAAGTGCTTCATGCGGAACTCCGGTTCGGCCGTACCCTTCACGCCGTGACGCAGCGTACTTCCGATCAGCTGCAACAGCACATCGCGCAATCCACTCCTGCCCGATAGTGCCGTCCACGGTACCTGATCGTAGCGGGTGCGCAGCTCTTCCCGGACCGTGTACAGTGTGCCCTTCGCCTCGCGATACTTCAACACCTCCTGCAGCACGGTCAGCACGATCGTGTTCACCTCGACCAGTGCCAACTGGATCTGGACCGGAGTGTGCTCCTGCCGGACGTACTCATCGACCAGTTCGCTCAGCACGCGAAACAGTTCCTCCACCCGGCTCGTCTGCGCGTAGAAGAGATCCTGCGGCGTTAGGTTGGGAAACGGTACGGTTCGGTTCGACTGCTGCAGCACCTGGCCGATCGCTTCGTCGATCGTGCGCGAGTGGCTCGCGTGCAGACATCTGAGGCCAATCGTGGCCACAATCTTTTCGCCAATGTCCGACAGGCAGAGTGCGGTCGGACGTGCGTCCCTGGATGACTCCACCGACGCACCGCCATTGTTGCTAACCGCCTGTAACCGATCCCACAGGTTGCGAGTGCGCAGGAACTCGATGAACTGCGTGTAGGCGATGTTTTTCTCACGCAGCTGCTGAATGATCTGCATCGAGGTGGAGGACCCGAGAGCGTGCTTGTTGGTCACCTCCCAGCGCGGATCGGCCGCCGGCGTGTCGTCGGCGAGATCGATGGCAATTTTGAGCACCGTCCGATCGAGCGCCCCGTCCACCAGGTCGCGCTGTCCGAACGATTCCAGCAGACCGGCGATTAACTCGTCCGCCCCCAGGGTGTTGCGCTTCACGTGGTAGATGAAGGCCGCCTTCAGTTGATGCACCGGATCCAGCTCCGGTGCGTCGGCCGTGTTGGCGATTTCTTCCGGATCCAGCTCGTACAGGATCAAGTTTCCGGCGTTTGTCGTTGCCGGTGAAAATATCGCCTGCGACATAAACAGCGCAGTCGTGTCGGTGATGGTGCTACCGTTCGCGTTGAACACGTCCGACGAGACGGACGAATTGAACATATCGCTCGGATCGAAATCGGACGGCGTCACGATCACCATCCCGTTCGGGCGCGTGAAAAACAGGGGCATGTTTTGGAAACAGTTCCCCATGAGGATCATATCTTCGCGGGCGTGAAATTCAATTTTCTCTACCTCGTCCCCGGCCGTTGTCGAGGTCGGGCTGCTTCCCTCGCTGCCGCCTGGACCGGTCGATCCGCCGGTTTCCGTCAGTGACACAGGGTAGATGCATCGGTCGTTGTACACGTAGGCGAAGCTACGGTTGGCAATGAAGCGATATTCAATCAACTCCGCCACCCGTTCCGCACTGTAGAAACCCTTGTAGCGCATGAGCGTTGTCTCCTTCAACGTGAACGTGTTGTCCGACTCGAAGATGACTGTCATCAGCGCGTAATGTACCTGCTGGGAGCGCTGCTGATTGACGGCTGCGGCCAGTATCACGACCCCGCGGTCGGTCGGCTGCATGTCCAGTGCCCACAGCTCGATCTCCGACGCGTCCCGAGTGCTCCACAGCTTTTGGTGGTAAAAGTCGCGTATCTTTCTCATGATGTCCGCATCCTCGCTGAGAAATCGTTCGTAGCCCTGCTGCGGTTGGATGGCCCATCGTTGGATCCAGCGATCCGCTAGCACCGTCACGTGCCACTCGGCGGGTGTTTGGGAAATTCGTTCACAGCTTATTTTCACCAATCGCTGGAAGGGATATCGAGAGAGATTAGCTTCGAAGAATGTCGATTACTCGATCTAAACCTACATTTTCGCGCTCCTGACTACTTTGCATTCCGATGATAATCGAAGCAAAGCGTTTTCCGATGCCACCGAAAAATCCGGACGGGGGTTTAATCAAGCGAGGTGATATCATGTACCGCCCGTTCTGCAGATGCACATTTAGTCGCACCAAGCTGCAGGTGGTCGTTGCGAGCACAAACTCCTGCCCACCAAGCGCAATCAGCTGCTCGAACTCTTGTCCCTCGAGGATGTTGCACTCGTCGATGGACGAACCGTCGTGAGCGATCGACAGCCAGTAGCGCACATCGCCCGCTGGCGAAACGGCCAGGCACGAGGCCATCTGGTGTCCTTCGTTGACAAACACCGTCACCAGGGTTGCCTTGTGGCCGATGTCACAATGCGGCAGAGTTAGCTGACGGCACTGACCGGCGTACGGCGGTCGACGGGGTGTGGAGAAATGATCGGCCGCTGCTCCACCACCCCCTCCTCCAAAGCCCGGTTTCTGTCCCTGTGCGTCACGATACTGCCAGACGAGCAGCCGGCGTCCCTGCACCAACCAAGCCCATCCATTTGGACTGTAGTTGACCGACACGTTTACACTGCGCTCGCTGAACGTTAGTACCTCGGTCACCAGCACCGGCAGCGAGTAGCCGTACGATTCGAGAATATTGTACTCCGACTTGGCCACCACGCGCAGGGCGGACGCATTCGATCGGGACGATAAGCTGTAACGACTGTCACAAACGCGGTGTAAAAGCTGGTGTAAAGGTTGTAAAAGCAGAAATTAACACTGCATGCGCTTTACCCTGAGCCTTGACGTGCAAACGTGCTGGTATTTGAGGACCGGGCTCCAGCACCGGAGAAGAGCGAACCGCCGAGCGACTGGCGCGACCGGGACATAGTGCTGTTCTTCATCGAACCCGTTCCAAACGAAAGTGTGCGATCCATTTCGCGCTTTGCATGCACTTCACCGTTTTTACACGCAATTCTTTTCCTTATTTTCACAAAACAAACGTTTTTCAAAGTCGGTGTTCTCTCGCGCTTTTTCGTTGTTGTGGTTGTCAAACTAAAAAATGCAGATGGCGTGGTTGGTTCATAGAATGTGCTGACAACATGGCTTGACAGTCATGGTCGTTAACGTTTCGGTACATCATCATCATGTTATGTGTTGTTCATACGTGCAAGTTTATGTTTTACATCACTTTTTCAAAAATATATATTCTTAAAAAAAATAACTCAAAAATTAATTCAAAATTGAAGTGAAATGTGACATACAGTTTGTTGTTCGAAATACTTGGGCTAACCTTTTGCCGACGCACTTCTGTCGGACCCGAAAACAGCCGAAGATTGCCGAAGCTGAATATTTTCGAAGATGAAGTACAGTGCGAAGAATATATTTAACTGCAATATGATTTGATAATATAAAATTACTTTGATTCATACTACATCATCTACATGAAGTGAACATTTTCTGAAACAACAATTAGACATGCCGTATTCTAACATGCGTACTTTTTGAATTATAACATGGGAAATAATGTTTTAGCCAGCTGGAAGAAATCTTTTAAAAGTATAAAGAAGTTTATAATGCCATAAAACGTTATATTTCCACCGAAAGAGGTCATTACACTATCATCATTACACTATCACCCTTTAGCATACGGGAACCGACTGTTGGTAGAGAGCACAAAAAGACCGGATTTCGTCTTGTTCACAGGTTCCCCGCCCATATCCATCTTCGGGAGATCGATCCGACAAACGCTTCCTTCAATCTGTTGAACACTATCACAGGGAACCGCTTTGAAGCCAACGGGCGAATAAACCGACTCTGCGTACAGCTCCCATGCACGGCCGTGCGAACAGGACACTTGAAATACATCGGATAGAGAGTTAAATTTTGCAAAGATTCGTAAAAAGTAGCATTATACACACTTCCAAATATCCACGGCAAACAGCCCGGCTGATGTTTGCCTCCATTCGGATAGAAATCAGCCGTACCGATCGGATCGTACATGCCGAGCGTACCTCCGTTGGTGTGAATCACTTCCACGTACTGCGCATCCGTGCTGGCCAGCCGCGTCCGGGGCTCGCTGCTCGAGAAAAGTGGTCCGGCTGGATCTAGACCAAGAATGGCACCGACCCGTCCGCTGGTCACTCGCTTTCCGCTCAACCCTGCCAGATGCGCACCCAAACTGTGCCCGATCAGATGGAGATCGTCCAGCTGCAGGTCGGTCGTGTTGTGCAGGAAATCTACGAATCCGGCCAGCGACACTGCGACCTGATCGAGCCGTAATCGGAGCAGTATGTACTCGAGCACTCCCGCCGTGTCGCTCCAGTCGATGGTGATGATGTTGACGTCGTTCGCGTACAGCAGCGCATCCTTCACGGTCTGGCAAAAGTTCGAATGTTGGCAATTACAGAATCCGTGCACTATCACGCGTGTTGGCCGCGACGCGTTGAAGAAGGAGCCATTTAGCGACTCCACAGTGGGGAGCAATCGTTGACTTGTGGATGGGTTTCGTCGGGTGAACAGGTGGAAGCTGATGTTGGCAGATTGGGTGGAACTTTGTTGCCCCAGCATGCTGTCGTTGGAGAGTCCTGCTCCACCATAGGTTTTGACGTGTCGTTTCAGAACGCTGAAGAATACATCGTCACAGTACCAAGCGGAGCTTTCTTCGGTAAAGTTGAACGTTAGTATGTTATAAAGGATCGGTTTACGCTTGGTTGGTAGCAGTAGTCCTGCAGAAAAGAATACAGAGAATAGTACATGCTTACACCACCTTGAATGATCATCCTGTTACCTGCCAAGAAGACGATGAGTAATACAAATATTACAAAGAAACTCGATTTTGGTAACATCTTTCGAGCCCTAGTCGCTGCTCTGGTGGGCTGATGTTATGCGACGAAACGTGTTTAAACACTAAAGAAAGTTATGCTGTGTACCCCGTTCTTCATCCATTGGTGATAACACTCTAAATCGACTATAGGGGGAAAAAAAACCTTCACGCCGGAATGATGCAGCGTTATCGCGCTTCATTCAATGGCCGTACGATTATCAATGACAGTTGATACGGCTTTCTTCCGTAAATAAGGCAGAGAAAAACAGCTCTAACAAATTCGACACCGCGTCTATACGAAGAACAGGAACAGACCCAGAATGTCTAGCGATCAAACACGCGATCAATGGACCGCAATTATCAGCAGGCAGTCCCGACGGGGAACCGTGAAGAGGAACCGTGTAAGGGAAACTCATTACGGGCGATTCTGCACGGATTGATGTTTTCTCGTAACCTACATCCCAGAAGGAGGCATTCCTCGTGTGTGCGTCGTGCTTCGTGCTACTGGAACGGCCGTGGCTAGCGAATGCCGCAGAATGAAGCGAATAGCTCCCGTGTCCACATGGGCCGGCCAAGCGGTGGGTTTGTTTGGCCGTAATCGGCCGACGGCTTTGTGGTGAGGTTGTGGCTAGTCTTAATGTTTCGTTCGTACGTTAATGGACGCATGCCGGAAAACCTGTTCCTTTGCTGCCGCTGGTGGCGTAGAGAGATTCCCCGGGTTCGACTGTTTTTATGTCGCAGGCGGGTTGCCACCGTTCACCTAAATTTGTGGCAATAATGGCAATGAAACCATTGGGCGGGATATGGAGGACAGCCCGCTAATCGATAGGTTCGGCTCGGTGGTGGTAAGAGTTACACTGTCGCCCGACTTGCCATGCCATTCGATTTCCATTTCATTTTTGATTTTATTTTCATTTGAGACGTTTTGTCGCTCGATCGGGACTCCCTGGACCGGCCGAGTTGATCAGTTATTATTGATCGATGTCGATCGTGGGATGGTGGATGGATCGAAACTGCATTTCATTTCGATCTCGTACGCTCTGTTACGCACTGTTTATGTTTGACACAGAAATCAAGCACTGCTGGTAATAGTTGTCGAGCCAACCGTTTTTGTGGTATTTGTTTTCGGGTCAAAATTGTACTGTGTTGGGTTGGTCTGTGGTTAGAGCTACGTTTTAGATATCAGAGACCTTCAATTAGCGTACATTTGATTATACAAACATAGCTCTCTCAACGTTGATAATTAATTAGTCTTTAAATGGCGCTATGGAGTACTTATTCAGTTTTTTTTAAATGTTTTTGCTTTGCGAACTGTGTTGGACTGTATTCTTCAGCATCGCGTTCAGCGATCTTCAGTAAAATATGATACCAACGATTGAAACCAGCTATTTTCTTTCCCGTAAACCATGCGGGACCAGGTGCGTTTGTTTTCCAACATCTTTCAACACATTGGAAGCCGACACGAACGAGACCCCAACAGACGAAAGGTTGAACCAAAATAATGCGATGCGTACACGTCAGGCATGTCAAACACATGGGATGTAAGTATGCTTTACTGGGCTCAAAAATAGATTGCCTCAAAAATGCGAATCCAAAATGGATTGTATGTACTGAAGTCGGAAGAGATGAGCACGATTAACGAACTAAAACAATAGCATCGCATTTTACCAGGATAGTCCGGGATCATAACAACAAATTGGATTTGATGGAATCTGCAAAGCTGTTTCTAGCAATCAGATCATCTTTGGGCTGAGTTTTAAGCTCTAGATCATTGTCATTTACTTACTAAAACTGCGGCGAAATTTTAAAAACACCTTTTTTGATGATTCTAAAATACCCTGTTATGGGCAGTGTTTTTTAAAACAAACAAAATCACATTAAATTAATCTAGATGTCATGTTTGAAATACGATCCTCACCCATGTTGTTTCTAAAAAAATATCCTTTTGTCGCACTCCAGCCTGACCATAGTGATAACGTTCTTCAAAAACGATATACCTGTGGTATAGAGTTTGACTTAACTATAAGAAACCATCTGTTAAGTCATCAATATCGTACGATATTCAAACGATCGCACTCTGCTCCAGCATTGCCTGCGCAGCCGTGTTTGACGCCGCTGGCACCGTGTGCTGCCGCATGAGCTCACGCGATCGATCCGCTGCGGTCGTCCCTGGTCGGCAACACCGCGGCCATTGTAGCGTTCGCGTTCACGGCAGTAGGTTCGCTTCGGTTTGCTCGGCCCGGCCCGGCCAACCCTTTCCGCGGAAAGAAACTGGCAGCTAGCCAGTGTGGTGAAGATCGTGCATCTTACACGGGGTTCGTGTGTGCGTGTGGTGTTGTGTGCTGTTGTGTATGTTAATGGTGCGCTCACGGGTGTCCTCGTCCGGTGTCCGCGGGAACGGGTTCGTGTGGCGTCGAGTGCGCTTGGCGCCCGTGGCGGCCGGTTCGCCAGGCTAATAACAGGCTGTACGCTTCCATCTTGAACCGCCCGGCGGCATTCACGATCACCGCGCCCCATCCGTCGGTTCCGCCCTGCGTTGGACATGTTTATCTTCCCCTGATTATGCGCTTCATTCGCCCTCCCCTCGGGTTCGGGTCGATTTTATCGCCCGTGAGGTACGCAGACGCACACCTTTGATGTTTTTCAAAATAGTGACGTTCGAAAAGCGCGGTGGAAGCGAGATCGTTACGTTCTCTGGGCTACGGTCTCGAGGGTAAGATTTTTGGGCAATCGGTTCAGTGTGCGTGAAAACTGTACGGCATAGCCCGATAGGCATAGGTGCTCCACTCGACACCAATCCCGCCGTTACAGAGTGGCCCGCGAGCGCGCGCGCGCACCCAGGCAAAAGGGTCAAAGCGAAGCGATGTGAAGAATGCGAAAAATTCCGTCTCTTACCGGGGCGAATGGTGGATGTGAAGCTGGGAATATTATAACCCCATCGGGCTTCGCCCTGTGCGTCTTTCGCGCTCGGAGCCGGTTTGCACGCGGGATTATGCGATATAGTGTTCGGAAGAAGTTAGTGCTTTGTGTTTGCTTTTCGCTGTTTTGCATTGGAATAGAAAGCAAGCCCAGATTTGAACAGCACGGATGTCATAAAATGCGTATTAATGCTACGTTTGTGTTTTAACATTGTGAATGGAGCTAAGAAATCGATCCTTTGGGATCGAAACGGTCTTCAGTGATCTATCGAGTGTTGTGTTTTTAGGTTAATATTCGATTCTATCGTCGATCGTATTACAGTGTACCGATTCCTCCCTTTGCAGGTGTCATTCGTGAGTGAGTGTGTGTAACCGTGGGGCATTAGCTAAGAAGCAATAAGAAGATCCGCAACATCCGTTCTTGCCCAAGTGATTAATTAAGTTAGACGTTAAACGGCGCTTAAAATTGACACACCAGCCCTGTTCGCGGTTGCCACGATACGACGGTCAACGTGAGCGGCCACCGAAGTTGGCTGTGGATACTGGTCGAAGGAAGGGCTGTGCTCGTTATCCACATCACAGGTACGTCGTTATGAAGATATCAAACAGCTCTCGAGCTCGAAAGGGTTCTCGCCCTAATCGGCTGCAAGAGCGGCCGAAACATTAAATGGAAATAATTGGCCCGCGTTAGATGGTTTCTATTTGTCTTAATTGGCGTCTCTGGCGTCATCGGTGCCGATGCTACTAATGATCTACTTTGTGCTGGCGCGCCTCAAAGACTCACGCGATCGAAGCCGGTCGGTTCGATCTGTGGTCAGCGCGGTTTGCGGAATGCGTTGGGCGATGTGTTGAAATCGATACTGAAAATGAAAAGTGTTCGTCGTCGTCGGCGCTAATGGCGCACCGAACGTTTGCTGGCACGAACGATCTGTAAGACAATTAAAAGGGAATGTCTGTGTGATTGTACGAGAGGTTGCGTTTTATAGAGGGCAAGTAAAAACCTCGTATCTTCACAGCCAAAGGTTGACACCAAGCCCGTCCGAAGAAACGCAACACTTCACCTTATAGGTGTGTGCAGTTACCCTCACAGCAAGCAGCTGTACGCACGTAATTTCAGTGCGCGATATTTTCGACGGACCCGCCAGCACTCATCACACATTGCCGTCGAAGACTCTAAATGCTTCGCTTAAACGAGCGACGGAAGGCACGGGCATCACTGGCAGAAGGAGAAGGTACGAAAACAAAACTCCCAAAACCCGAAACCTGATGGGCATTTGAACGCCACTTCGCCTCCGGCGGAGCCGGTTTTCACGAGCGCGCGGCTCGTTTCGTATCGGCCCGTTGAAGTCTTTCGAGAGAGCGCGCACCTCGGTCGAAATATGGCCGCCGGTGTGCATAGGGAAGTCTTTCACCGTTCGCATATAACGCGGTGCCTCGAGGCGCACAAGAGTTTTGAACGAAAATTAGTCGGTGTTGTGTGTGGATGGGGACCTTTAGGACGTTACTTCGGTGGATGCTGGAAGGCAACGTCGACATCGACCGTGTGCGACCGGGATCGGATCACGAATGTCAAACGGTCGTACGTTGGGGGACGCATCCGTCGAGGGAAAAGTTGCCAAACGAGTTTTTGTGTCACCTGCGTACGGTGTCGAAGGTGTTCCTGGCGCGATGCTGGAGATTGTGCGTTCCACCGCCGTGATCGCGGAGAGGATCTGTTGTTTGCGGAGTTGTTATTTATACAGTCTTAAAGCTACTCTTCTTCACATTACCACTATAAGATCGTAGAATGCACGGAATGACTTAGAGCACCCATCAACAATATACCCGCCTAATGAAGCGTGAAGAATTATTCTAGCACCACCGAGCAACGGTTCTCAACTTCCTTTTTCCGGTGCTCCGTGTCTCGCGTCCTAGGGTTCTCTCTGTAAAGAACGAATGCATCAGCACGCCCCACAGGGAGTGATGCACTCGTGAAGCATAACATTAACGTGATTATAGAAGAACGTGCTGAGCCGATGGGTAATTCAAAAAAGGGTTTTCTACTCTTGTGCCTGCCCTTGCTCCCAGCGCATTAACAAGATCGTGAGCTCGATAGGTCTGCGCCTCACCTATGCCGCTGCGATTAGCATAAATATAAAACCATAAACAATCATGCACGAGGCGGCTGCGAGGCCGCTCGGTAAGGTAAAGTGCAGCATAAGCCAACCCAGTCCTGCACCGGGCGCGCATGAGTGCTTTGTCACTCCCCCCCCAAAACGCCGGCCCGTTTCGGAGTGACAAAACTCGATCACGCAACCCACCACGAATCGCCGGAGCCGGGTTACCGTGGATTAACATTTTGCCGCACGGGCTGCAACGAAAATAAAGCTGACTCCAAATGAGGAAATTTGACACCATTTGAGCGAAAGACAAATTTGCATGCAGCTATAAACAACAAAAACCGAAAAAAACAACATGTTGACCAACATGAGAGTGAGGGTGGGTGGGAGCTGAAAGGGGTGGAAAAGGTAACAACACAAAAACTAGACGTTAGAGCGACCCGGCATGATGTGCGGTTGGGTTTGGTTTGGGTGTGGGTGGTGCGATTTATGATGGGTTGGAGTTTATTTCGATTGATTTGGTTTCGGTTGTTTGCGAAAGACATTTGTTTTGAATGGTGCGCTCTGAAGAAATGCTTGACTTCATTCTTGTAAAGGATACTTGTTTAATCGTTTACATTGTATTTTATGTCTTTTCATTTCGCGATAAATTGTCCACCAGGACTATAAACATGGAACTAAAAACTTATCTACACCAAAACCTACAAATTGAATCCTTTCAAACTATTAACATACAATTGTATGTCTTGGAGATGACATACAATCATTCGCAAGATCATTCGCAAGATCAACTTCTTGGGAACAGACGGTAAACAGGGAGTCAAACACCTTATAGGCCCATGTACTTGGTATCTAAAAATCTTCCAAACTTTAACTTTGGTCTCATAATGTTGGCCCTCACTGTACATAGTGTCATTCATCTACTTTGACGTTAATTGAAACCATCATTGTGATTTCAAGTATGGTTGTATATTGTACCCGTAATGCTGAAAAACCAATTTCACTGATAAGAAAACACGACTCGGAAAAATGCGAAACGTCACCGGCATGGAACGTTCAATTTCTACCCTATACCTCCTACGCGTTGCTAGCTCCTGTTTGCGATTGTAACATGTTACCGTTTCGATTACACTCTAATCATAAAGCCACCGGCAACTGGCAGCCGCAGCAGCAAGAAAACAAAATCGCATCTATTTCATCGTCGTTTCGCCGGGCCGAAAGGAAAGCACACTGCCACTTCCGTCCTGGCTGGCAATAAAATAACGAAACAAAATGCACCGATGTCGTCGTTATTCACACTTCCGCCACACCGAAAACAGTCGCTTCCACTTCCACATCTTCCCCGGACAGACAACCGAATCGAGCAGGGCCGATCGTTATTGAACGCATCTCCACCGTGCCGCAGCAGCCGGCAGAAGGGCGAAGCGAAAAGTAGCCGGGAGAGGGAGACGGCCGAACAGGTTTTCTCCGAAATCTGCACGCCTGAATGCACCGCTGAGCAAGTGAAAGAGTGCAGGTGAACGGTGCACGAGAGATGAAAAAAAATCTCTCACACACACACACACACACACACACTCATCTCGTTGGAAAAGCGCATACGATAAGAAGCGCCGGGTTCGGAAGAAAGTGGAAGGCATGAAGAAATGCATCATCGCATCGCGTTGCCCGAGGAGAGACGAGAAAGCACGAAACCGGTGGTGGCAAATCGTAGTAATTCGATAATTTCCAAGCCGGTCGTGTTTGGCGAACCTTCCAGGGCAGCCGGAGCTGATGCAGCGCTAGTAAATGCTCTAATTAGCGTAAAGCGCAAACGCGCACACACACACGGGCAGATCTTAATGAAGCCTTAAAGGCGGTACAATTTGGCATCGAGAGCATGCAAACGTGAGCTTGGGGCTGGGAGGAGAGTTGAAATAGTTATTCCTTAATGGGTGTTTTTGTGGAATTTGCACAACGACTATTTTATTGATATCAACCATGCTGTAGAGGTTACGTAACGTATTTCGTGAGGCGTGTATTGAGGAGTGCAGCGTTAAGTGAGATAATCATGCTAGAGTTGAATGAAGGAAGTGCTGATATGTTAAACATATCATCTGTTTGGTAAACTTTTAAGCCGCTAAAAATGTTCACTACCACCAGTATTTGATAGCTATTATGAGAGTTTTCACATATGTATAAGGTAAGACATCTTTTGGCTTTTTCAAAATTAGGTTTCTGTGTCATACTGAAAGCTTTGACAGCTGTCAAACACAAAAAACATGATTGTGCTTGTGGATTAGTGGACATTTTAGTATTTCATCAGAACAAAAGCGCAGCTCAACCTGCTTGACAATGCAAATTTCACGTTCACGTGGATATTCTGTATATGGTAGGATCAGCATTGCGTCGTTGACTATGAACTGGATTCGGATCATAGGCTCCTATTGAGAAAGAAACGGTTATATGAGGATAGACCACAACATATGCCAGCTCATCCTGATGATCAGTTTACTATAATAGCCTTCTATCAGGTTCACATAATTGGCTATTATTCGTATCCTCCTTCGTGGCGAAGGTGTCTATCAAAAAATGATGATTCACACGGGAAAAGAACGCAGAATAGAACGTGTTTTTATTGGCTTGCTTCCACACTTCCGGGAGGAGAGAAAGAAAAAAAACAAAAAAAAACAAAACCAAAACAATAGCTTCTTGGATCTCGCAGATGCGCAGATTTCGTTCTTCTTCTCTCGCCATTCCGTCATTTCGCAACGCACGCAACGGCCAACGTGCGTGAAATTGCGGTGACAATTGAAACAATTTAATCGTCCCCGATTCCACCGATACGACGAACCGCGCGCGGGACACCAAATCAAGCGTCTTCGTCTAGGTAAATGGAAAGGCCTGTGAAAACGATGCCAGCCGTGGTGATGGCATTAGTGACCAGCGGCCTGTGACGCCAAGGGCACTCGTCACGCGTAATGGCGAATCTGCGGATCTACGGTGGGGTGTCCCATCGCCGCGTTCGGATGGGAATTTTCCCGGAGGTCGCTGCCGGGCCGAGACGTTCAGGTTCGCGTTAGATACGGCTGGCTGGGCCAGGAAATGGCGTAAGCCCGAGAGTATTTCCTCTAATTTAAATTGGCTCGCCTCGCATACGGTACGGTGGGGTCAGGCGCTAAGACGCACGACGCTGCGGAGCTCTTTTGTCACATTAATCGACAGCGACTTAATTGCGAAGATGCGATCGACATAGACAGGCTTGGGTTGCGTGCTCAAGCAGTCCTATGCGAATCGATTCGCATGTTACCGCAGAGGATAGTTTTAACTTCATTGCATGCTGCTCTCATGCATTTTATGTTCCTTATCAATTTCCGCCATCGTTCGCGGGTCTTATAAATAAAGATATTCTACCAGCCATTACGACATGAGCGGTTTCCAAGCAAGTTCCCCCAGATTGCCTCCGCTTCCCCTTAAACGAATGCATTTTTTATTACCACCATCATAATTCAGCCGTCTCACGTGATATCCAGCACGATCGTATCTAGCCTTCGACGCAAACCTTTTGCAAAAAGCAGAAACGACAACCACGCCGACCTGCACCGCAACGCGTGCTCGTCAGCACATTAACCGGTGCCGGTCAATAAATAATCGATGGCCAAACAAAACCTTCCTCCGCACACATCCGCTCGCTATTAGCGTTTTGAGTTTATTTCTGCGCCTTCACGTGCACCCCCCCCCCCCTAAAACGTAGGAGTAAAAGCGTTTTCGCTTTCGCACCCAAACCCACCAGGTTCGTGGTCCGTGGCATGCTTTGGAGTAAGCAAAACAAACGGCAAACAACGGCACCTGCCGCAGCGTCGAGGCGCACGCGCACTTTTGTGGAATGAAAGCGCAAGCACCCGTCGGTGGTAGTAATCGGCGGGCCTGCTAATTTGTACTTCCCGCGCAGACGGAAGCGGACCATTTATGCGACCAACTACTAACGGGCGGCTCGGGTGTGCGTCCCTTTTGCTGTGTGCCTGAAGCCGTCCGGGTGGAGTGCTTGGTTTGGAGGGCTTAAGCGTTTCAGCCGAACGGCTTCCGGCATGTAGATCGCACGAGGAAGTCGTTTCGGGTGCGTTGTGTCGACGCTATTTGTTTTCTGCGTTTGTTTGTGGATGCTCTCGGTGGAAAGGCTGAAGCCGACTTGTGAGCGCTTCCTTGGCTCGTGCTTAAAGTACTCTCTAGAGGTGTTTTAGTTACCTCCAGAGATATGTGTTTTTTTTTAATTACATGGAAGAAATTGATGAAAGACTATTGAAAGCCTATGGGAGGCGTTATGGAGTCTGGTCCTAAAACTCGATCAAGTAAAAGTTTCTTGTGACTTGTACATGTTATTGAGATTTATTTATTCCAATTAATTTCAATGAAACTGTTGACGTTATCAGTAAATCACGAGATCGTCTCAAATTTTGGGCACTTTGTTAGCTTTGGAGGAAGAACCTTCGGAGATTTATAAATTATTAGAGACATAGAGATTCATCCTTCGAATCCCATGAATCGTAATTTGATCATACATCTCATGTATCATACTCAAGATTCAAATCAAGATTCGAATGGCTCGTCACTAAAGTTTCATATGTACGAATCTTCTCCAAAGAGTCATGAAGAACAGCAGTAGCTTGTAATGCCTCGTCTTGTGTCGTCGTCGTTACTGATATTCTTCTCTGCATAACTTTGTTAGAGTCACACTTCGATTGTTTGTATTCTTCCAGTCACACATGAGCAAAGTTTTCGTCGTCCAGGTTTAGCGGCAGTGCGAAACATCACACACACATACATTTGCCGTGAGCAAATAGAGCGGAAATCGAACACACGACGTGAAGTTTGTCCCCATGCGCGGCCATTCTTGACCGGTGCGAAACCTATCACGGTGACTGATCACCGCGATCCTCAGCGATCCACAACGGCAGCACGTTCGTTCAGCCTCACCGTACGATCGCGTGCAGTTTCCTCCGACTGTCGTATGCTATTGACTCCCACCAGGCCCCGAACTGTCGTTTCGCATTTCTGATTGACCGTTTTGAGTGGTCGCTTGCACAATTGTGTCAGATTGTGTTGCCCAACGGTTGGGACCCCGGTTGGCCCGTTCGGAACTGCTTTTCCCACACGAAGCCCCGGCCCATGTGACATCACCGTATGGGAGATGGAACCGTCAGACGGCCGGGCGGTGGGACCGACATACCGACGGGAAAATCGTTAGAAACTCGGTGAAGCGAAACGTCCACCAGGCACCCCTTCAATCTTCCCTCTGCGGTGCGCAGTAACTGTTTCTTGGGAGTCGAATTGCTCTCCGACTACGCGTTTCTCTTTCTAGCAGGCTAGATCGTTTTTTTTTTTATTGGACACGTATTGGACAATCGGCGTGCGGGCATTAATTGCACCGGTGGTTGCATTAGCGGGAAGTGGACCGAACACTCGACACGACGTCGGGCCCATCAGGTGGATTGGATGGAATTGGATCGCACTGGGACACGCGGGGAACCGCAAGACAATCTACGACAACCTAGCCGTGCAATTAAACACCGCTAAATGCCACTCGACTGCTAACTTCCCTTCCTAGTGCATGAGAATAAGGTTCTTCACAAAAGGGAGGTATGTCCGAAGAGATTCACACACCTTGCACGGTGTTGATTTATGCGTCCAAATTATTCAGCACGGTCCAGTACCATTCATAATAAGATCCGCAGAAGCCAATCCGCGGTACACGTTGGGGCGCACTTGTCGGTGTATGAAGTTCGTCGGTGCAAGGTCATCGTGTAGCATGCGACCTGCATAAAGTCTGCCGGCCGTTCGACTGTTGTTTGAACACAAAAATTAACCTCAGCTTACGAACATGCAAACACCGCAGCCCCCCTCGAGAAGGTTTGGTTTGTGAAAGTTGTCGAAGGTGCCGCGTGTCGTGGTCGTCGAAATGCCGTCTTTGGTGTCCTCGTTTCACGCCGAACCTGTTCTGCCGTACGTTTCTTCGGCGCTGCTGTTTTGGCGCACACCGAATCCGAGTGGGTCTACCCGCCGGCCACTTGGCCGTTAAATGGTTTCGACTTCGTTCAGTAACGAGTGAAAGAACGAGCGGGAGGAGTGGAGCGGACAGGTGTGAATTGACTGGACAATGAACCTTTTGCGGTGCGCGCTATGGCGCACTTGGTGTAAACAAATATGCCGCGATCTGACCTGTCAGGGAGGGACAGCGCCCGGCCGATGCTGGGCGGGGTGTGTGCCGCGTGAATTGACTCTCGATCGTGGGTTGTGTGGGTTAAAGCACGCCGCTTCCCAAATGGACCCAAGTGATCCACCGAGCAACGGTAAACATGTGTTCGAAGACCAATTTTCTACTCCTCTTCAGCTCTTGCTGCTCTTTTGCGGTCTTTTGCGGTGTGGATGACGTGATCTATGGCGCGGTCGTGATGTGTTAACTTAAACAGAGCCCCCTGCGCGGTCGCAATGCGCCACTTTTACAGGGAAGATTTGCGTGAACGAGGACACATGCTATGGATTTTTCTTCTTTTCTAGTTATATGAAAACTACCTCAAATATGGATCGGATACAGATGTGCTTGTGCTAAATGAAGATATGCTAATTATATGGCTGCCATAGGATTTTTATACGCATGCTTACAAGACCTATCTCGCGTGGAGAGAATTACGTGGATTGTTCTGTCATATATTTGAACCACGCATTTTAGATTCTCTGCAACACATTAGCTTTAATACGCAGAACTGAGGATCATGTAGATGTCATTCAATATGCGGATAATTATCCTCCAAAAGGAGTTAAATGTAAATCCGAAAGAATCTTGGTATCTTCATACAGCTCTATAAAATCTAGGTTATGTTGAAAATATTGTTAGAACAACCTTTAAACATTGTTTAACCTCAATGGAGTTAAATTCTTCTCGGAGCTAGTTTTTAACACAAGATATGTGCACGGTATCTCTTCAATGGCTATTCCAATGTTTTTCAGGGTTGTTAGAGATACCCACTGGAGGAGATAGACCGTCGCAATCTATGAAATTGCATAGCTCCTGAATCCATAGTTTATCAAACGAATGTTCCAGCTGTTGGAACGTTAATGGCTATAACTGAGGCACCTTTGGTATTTTCTTCTGAGCACGTTAATCATATGCACTATTATCTTACCCAATTTCTATGCATATAAATAATCATATATTAAAGGCCATCGTTTAAAACGAAGTGAGATACAAGAAAAAACTCTGACCAATGCTGTATGTTATTATTTTAATCGCACAGTATATGAGCCGTGAATCGTTCGCCTTCCCGCGACTTTAAAATACACTCATTGCTTCGAAAAGTGAGCGGCCGCGAAGTCTCCGCACATCTCTCGAAACGATCGATTCAATCTGTTCCAGTATCATTACCTCGCTAATTAGCTGTATATACTTTCGTGCAAGCACCACAGCAATTATAACCACAGCTGATGCATTCGTCAACACCATCCACGATATAGATCGTGATCGTCACGGTAATCGATCGAGGTGCACGATGGATTAACCCATTGGTGCCACTTTCTTCCGTGGCTGGCGAGGTTCCTCAGGAAGCAGCTTGGTCACGTTGGTTGGTAGCGCCGTGCACCAGAGGTAGTCGTTTTCACCTATTGTGTATGCAAGCGGTCGCGTTGTAATCGATTTACGGACACCAATATGACTCCACCGGGCGGTGCTTATCAGTTCGAAAGGGCCCACACGAACATCGGCTTTCGCCAGCGATGGGTGAAAGGGATGTATGCTGTATACATAGTTTTAGCCTTGGCGTGCGTCATAAAAAAGCGCAACCGTGTTTCGTACCTAGCGTCCGGCGAAGGTTGTAATTTGTATGATCAATCTTTTTTTTGTTGTTATATTTGTTTCGATTCCGCACCGCGCTTGCTAATTGGAATGTGGAATAAACGCTCCAGTTTGCTGGTGGTTTGTCTTTCCCCTTTGCATTTGGATTAACATAAAACGGAAAAGCTGCGGCACCGAAGTCGAACAACCAGCCGACCTACTTCACGAACGAAGGCGTGTGTTCTTACGCGTGATTGAAAAACGATCATCTTCCCGCGGTGCACGCAGGCGCGGCAGCTCCCTTTGGGACGACTCGCGCCGGAGATTGTAAAACCATAATCATAAATCATCCACGTTCCTCTCCCCGCTTGGCTTGGTGGTAGTAGGTTCGAGCTTTTGGTCATACACTAATTGCGATCGAAAAAGAGCCTTGCATCGAGAGAAAGAAAGATACATTTCTAACCGCAGCTTTTCAATGTTCGGGTCCATGTTAGACATTCGCGCAGCAGTACCGTGCTGTGAGCTGCTATTGAAGCGGAAAACTGGAGCGTGTTCCTGCCTGTAGCTTGGCTTGTGGTGCCGAGATCTTTCCGCTGATCGTTGCCGGGCTTGCTGTGGGACTAGTGTTCCGACGTCTTGTTGTTCGCTTGTTGAACTGCGCATAAACAATTTTAGTACACGATTCTAAGGAGCGAGGCAACTGGCGCCAGACGAGAGGTTCATATTTTCTTTCCTTGCAGCGGTCGGCGATCGTCTAGTGAAAGATATGAAAGTTGCATCCCGCTATGGAAATCTCTTCGCCGTATTCGAAATACAGTAGCAGACGTACCTTCAAACAGGCCATTGGGATGTTTTATAGTCCTGGGTTATTGGCAACTTATCTCATCATCTAACCACTATTCATGGCACTTTTTCGTTACGGTGCATTACGTAAGTTATGCCCTATAGGAACGATCTTGAGCATTCCGGCTGCACTAAGTATTCGATTTCTTTTAAATTGTTTACACAGTAGAAGTATGTAGAACCAAAACGATAGTTATTCGTAATTGAGCAACGAACTAAGGATCATTAAGCATCGATCGAAAGAGAACTTAATACAACTTGTTCACCGACAGCATCTAGATCGACTCTAGCTAAATTAAAACATTATTCCTACCATCGTTAGGCGTATCACATGATCTGCTGTCACGTTGACTCCCGACGAACTACACGACCATTGCATAATGCGTCGATACAGATCGCACGACGGTGTTCCACCAAACTTCGTTCTAGTGTCCCACCGATACAAACATCCCCTCCGGACATGATCATCGAACGCGTGTGAGCTCCCAAACTGGTCCGGAGCTGGTCGTGATCTTCGGATTAGGATGTTGTTGAAACGCGCTCCAAACGATCGCAATGGTACCCGTGCCTTGAAGTGGGCTCAACTAATTGCTTTGTGGTACGACACTCCACGGTCGAGCCCATTGTCAGGCAGGGCAAGTGGCCATTGCGCCGCCCGGAGGGGGCATATGGTAAGGTGCATCGTACTTCGCGTTCGCGCGACGTTGCAAGCGTTTACAGTCTGAATAACAAGTGGATGTGGCTCTGTCCGTTCGTCCGTCGATCACACTCAAGCTCGAAGTGCTGTAGCCGCGGTACTAGAATCTTCCTGCGCTAATCGGTACAAGGTGATCAGGAGGAGCATAGCACGAAGGTGCCCGATCGCTTGCTGATCGGTTGTGTAACGCTGTTCTACAATGTGCAACAATGCAGAGAGCTGCATGATGCACAGAATAAGCTGCTAACACAACGTAACTGAGAATGCGTACACATGCAAATGTAGTCTCGAAGAAACCGGTTCCTTGCTATTCCTTGCCAATGTCGCGGACAAGCTGTTGTCCATGTTTGTCCGCGCAGTCCTCCAAAAAGTGAGTTTGATAGCGCTGCCAAATATTGCTTTCAGTATCATCAACTTCGTCGCTGGGTAGAGTGGGAGTTAGGACCACCACCTTGATCGGCTCGCGTGGAGAACACTCCAGTCGGCAACCGGGACTTTCGCTTTTGACCGAATTGTCCCCACGGTTTCGCGTTGCCTCACGTTCACTTGTGCGCCGACGCCGAAGAAGGAACTGACCAAAAGCCGAGGAGGGGCGCTCCTCGATCGTACGGCCTTCGTTAAGACGTGTCAAGAATGTTGACTAGTTTTGTCCGGCACGGGGTAGTAAATTACCGTGCGTTTCTGTCGGATGTCGGGTGGCCTTTGCCGCAGTGTCCTTGGAGGGTGGAAGGACTGGTTTGAGGTGCACCCTGGCGTCCTCTCTTCCGTGCTGCCCGTTTAGCAAACAGGTTAGGCGGGTTGCGCGTGATAAGAGCACATTATCAATTCGACGAGCTTAGACAAGAGTTGAGATGAGAATGTTCTGGCCGAGACGTGCTGAAGCTGGAACAAGTTTCTGTAGCCGTTGATTGGCGGCTGCAGACTCGATTGTGGTGACAGCCGCTTCCAAGCTCCGCCAAGACGAACAGGTTCCCCAGAGAAACAACACACTGCTGGAATGTGGTTTTGGAAGACGCCGAGTACAAAAAAACACGTCGGACATCTTTACGACCACCGACAGAGACTCCGGCCGCTGACACTGGCGAAACAGATCGGATTTTGATTGACTGCTTTGTTTGCCAGCCAGCTAAACCTTTCACTTTTTCACCAGTTTCCGGCCACCAAACATGCTCCCGGGCCAGGCATAAACA
>KZ067157.1:31753-42997 GCA_002091845.1 Anopheles cracens | reverse complement strand
TCCTGGTCACGATCCTTCCTATCATATTCCCAGTCTTAGTTCCCTAACCTATGAATGACCCCCTAACCTAACCTAACCTAGGCTCAGGATAGGCTAGGTTAATTTAACTCAACGGGACTCAACGCTTGGGGTCATTCGCATGGTCATCTCAATCGGGTTTGAATCTCAAACGTGTAATTTCCCATGGGTTTGATGATCAAGTCAAGATATACCAGAAATGGCAGCCCAGGATCTAATTCATGGTAAGGTAGTTGGGGACATGGAAGAATAATCACCTCTAAAAATATTCCAAAAAAGAATTTGACACTCTTAAAAGCATCGACAAAAATACTGGAAGCATAAAGACTAAAAAACTGAAAATGAATAGTGTCACGCAACAACCTATTGTTAAGAACTACTTTTCGTATAGTTTCGCCCTATCTGGTCACCGCTTCACTCTCGGACAATGTTTTGTTCCGTTTGCTGTGTGTTTCATTCCAATGCGTGTGTGCTGCTGGTGTGTTATGTACTGTGCTTCGATAGCGAAATGGAGGTAGAAAGTAAACCCGCTTGGTTGCTGTTCTTTTCGGACCATACGCGAAAACCATATTCGATGTACGAGAGGTAGAAAACTGATGTTAATGCTATTTTGCATACTTCATTTGAGGGGCTTAAGAAACTGAAACCGAAACGGCTGATGGAAGGATTTCAAACTAAACCGATTCTGGAACGGAAATAGTTTGCGGACCATTTGTTCAGCTTAGTCGGATCGCAAAAATGGCAAGAAATCGCTTCGTGTGCAATGGTCCGTACAATGTTGTTTTGTAGTAAAGCCAACAACTCGTCGACTTGCTTACAACTCGTCTAAGAGGTTTCCATTATAGTCGATACCAGACTTATGTATAACATGACCATGGAAATATGGAATAAAAAACATGGAATAGAAAAGATTCAATTTTCATATATTACTTTTACAATTTTCATATCATACTTTCACATATAAATAGTGAGAGCAATAATACGACTTTCATAGACAAGACCTTCGAAAAGGAGTTCGTTTGCGTTCGTTTGCATTTTTCAACTTCAGCGTTAACGCTTGCTCCACATCTTTAAGCAAGTAATGCTCGTAGCTCTAGTGTTCTCGTGCTCAAATATATGCAGTATGCTAATAATATTCAATGCGGTTGTTACACAAAGAACATCCATCCACATCAGGCTCTGTTGATCGTCTTAATTTAAATAAATTAAAGTTCTTCCACTTTTCGCGCATATATTTCGCCACCGAACACGGAACACATCCCCTGAACAGAACATTAAGCCCCGCTAAGCGACCGCCACCATGTTTTCGATTCCGACCACGGAGATAGCGATATTGCCCTTGTATGAATCGCAAAGGAGAAGAAAAAATCACTCCATTGAAGGAAATCGAAACCCATTTCCACCGGTTCCAACCTACGCCATGCGCTCTGTCAGTAGGAGCAAATTTGCATTCGCTTCCTTTCCGAGGCTCGGAAAGAAGAAGAAAGCACCGAAAATTGCAACGCAAATCAATTTCGTACACACACCTGAACGCGATCCAACACGCAGCCGACGCTCCACACAACGCGTATGAATATGCATACACCCGCCGAATCGATTGAACCACTTCCGGCGGAAATAAGCAAACCACAAAAATCCATTCCAGCGTTCCGCAGCTTTCCGGGAGTGAGATGGGAAAGCGATTGCGTGTGTGAGGGTGAATTTTTTTTTGTTGCTATCGGATGCCATTTTACTCCTTCATTCGATCTGATCTTTTGCTCGTTTGTTCTCCTTTTTTCATCTCCTTCCCCACAGAAAGTGCTTCTGAATGGTGCATTCCAAGATGGCCGCAAGTTGTTCACCTCGTACCACACAAAGACGAAGCGTCGGAACCAGCGCAAGGAGCAGTTTAAGGCCCTCTATCGCCGGCTGCAGGTGAAGAAGGTGATACGCAAAAACTATCTGTACGATAAGACATCATGACTTGTTTAATCCTTTTTTTTGGGCACTAAATAAGGAATTTCGTATTTTTCGATTTTTAGCATTGTTTTGGTTCCAACTTTTTTTCGACATAATGCTAAAAACAAAATCTTTTCAACCATGTATAGAAATTGGTGATCTTTCACTTGCAAGGTATATAAAAAATACCTATAGTTGTCGGAAACTTGACCTTTTCCCAGCCCAAGTGAGCTTGACATACTTAAGAAATGTGACAGAATGTATAAAAAAATTGCCAAAAACCTTACTCCTGTCTAAAGCTACGGCCCAACCCCCCTTTTCACAACAGACGTACTTAGTAGAACATCATTTTCATGTATCTCTTCAAGTTTTCGTTGTATTCTCAAAAACAGGTGGGCGTATAGTTATGTTACAGAGTGTATAATAACATTATAATATAAATAATTGCATAAATAATTGTTAATTTTATAGCAAACCTAGATGTAGCAACGTAACCTGCGTTATTTACTGTTTGCAATAGTAATGTCTATTTTGGCATGATGCCTAGTCGTCTAAGACCAAGCACTTTGCAGGTTAGAGTCTCATAATGTTCTATAAAAACCTTATTTTTTATTTGTCATACATAATACAGTTACAGCACTTTTTCGACATGTTTAAATAAGGCTTGATTCTGTAATTATTAAATAGAGCATACAATCACTTAACCTATGCTTCAGCTTCAGTGCTCAATGCAAACAAAACAATGATTTAAAATTTAGACGTTTTATCTATTTTATCACCATTTATAGGGAATTAATGTAATTTCCAATCCCCGACAGCCAACAGGTTCAAACAAAAATTACATTGATTTTTCTGTAGTTCGCTCTTTGTGAGTTTGTGTATACCTTACACACGAACAAAATACGCAACAGTTTTCGAAAGTAAGCATCCCATATCCACCAACTGTTGTAAAAAGCTTAAGAATCCGATCATCCAATTCCCTCCGGGGCCAACTTTTAATGGAACATTTATTCCAATTTACTCGCACACTGTCTAGTTCTCAGTCGCTGCTCCATCCGCAACTTTTCAATCCATTGAACAGTAAACCGTAAAATCAAGATACCGTTACAACCCATTAAATCTTTACTGCGTTCCAACGGCTGGCGTCGTTCTCAAGTGGATCCGTGGGAAATAGAAAGGCTGCCGTACGCCTCTAGTGTCATTTGGGCACCGCGCAGCTCAGCATGATGTCCGTTCTTCGGCCCGTTCGCTTGCGGGTGTTGCGGCATGCTGACATTGCACCGCGCATCGCAACCCCAACCAATTTCGTTGGCTGCTCGTAAAAATGCTCGCACCACCACCAGGAGCAGCCGCTGCGGGTTTCATTTTCCAGCGGATAGCTTCATGATTCGGGTGGAGCTTAAGCTTAAGGTGACCGACGCGGGCAACCGGGCAACTGGGCCGTCTCTGTATGAAAGGGGAAAATTCGCGAGTTTTCCCATCTTGTCCCGCGGGTCGCTCGGTGGGCAATAAAATGGCAGTAAAATCAAAATTAATACCACTCCACTGTTTTATGACACTTTGCGCACCTTTCTCTCGCTTCCTGTTCCTATCGCTTTATTCATTTTCCTCTTTATCAACCGGGTTTTTTCTCCCCCATCGTAGCCCTCGTTTAACCGTTTGTTTGCGCTCTGGGAAGTGTGATCGTGTGAGGATGAGCATTTGGGTGGATGCTGACAGACGGTGCGATTCGTTCGGGATGTTGGGAGTGAAGCAGGAGTGCTCTCCGTCCATTCGGGGAAATTGGATTATTAAATGAAAATACTCCATTGTTTCAAACCGTTTCCACGCGCCCTGTGCTTCACACAGCCACCCGCTACCGAGCATTCATCGGTTTATGGTTGCTGGAGGGAAAAACAGCATCAAACAGTTGCCAAACCGTGGATTGGTAGAATCCGTGGAAGCATATGTGTCGGTTGTGCACGCCCGTTCGATCGGAAATGTATTTTTAATTAGGGTAACGTATTGCCTGTCATCGCGGGTGTAATTAAATTAAAGCTATTGCTCTTGCTATTGCTCGCTTCAAGTTCTCAGTTATTTGCTTACCTGTTTGCTGTTGAGTTTGCGAGCTGGTTTTGATTTATTTATAATCGCTTCTAAATACACTGAACTGCAAATGTCAGTGATTAGGGATTTAGTTGTTGGTTCAGCGAAATCGACTAGAAGAACAGACTTGATTTATTGTTATTTTAGTAGTAGCTGCATTGATAGTATCGTAATAAACATATATATTAAATAAGTTAGAATATATAGGAGATGTGAATAAATTGCGGTGATAATTGACGTATAGACTACTGCATCTTCACACATACTGTTACACTCTACTGTTCATGTAATAACTTCAAAGTTGTTCTTCTTTGGCATAACACTTAAGTAGGTGTTTCAATAGTAGTTATACTTCCCTAGAAAATTTTCATTCACGTAATTTTACGTCAGCTTTCAAAAGAGTTGATTTTTTGTATGAACTCAATTCTTTTAAGTGTCCATGTTGTTTAGAATTTCTTTTATAATGCACGTATCAAATATCAATTCATACTGGTGATTTCTTTAAATCTATTTACCAGCTGGTGATGTTAGTGATTGCCTACAGTTAAAACTTTAAACTCAGTATTTAAGTTGTGGGGCTATGTTCTTTTTACTAGTATGTCAGTAATTTCTACGCAAGTGCATATAATTTTATTTTTGCCGGTCTGGACATTCTTTAGATTTAGATTTTTTAACTAAGACTAACACTAAGGGGAAGGGTATATGAACCTTCTGCCACGCTTAAATTTTGTAAAATTTCATGGATTACCTAGACTCTATTTGAATGGAAACACTGACGATCCTACAGCTGAAACTAAAAAGATCCTAGGATCTATCTTGAGATGTTGTGGGATACTTATCCATCAGTATCAGTATCCATCAGTCTTGTCTTCTTCTTAATATTTTTTTAGTTTCAACTTCTACGCCTATAGTCGGTCCTAATTTACCTATAGTTGGGAGTGCGGTTCAGATTAGATTTTGGAACAGTATTGTTGTCTTGTGCGTCCTTCAACTGTATTTGCGTCAGTTTCGTGTTTTTCTGCGAAAATAACTAGAACTGAAAGACTGTACATTTTTTTACATTCCAAGTGCTATTAAATCACTTCCATGTTGAAACAATAAGATTAGTCCACCGTGTAGCACTCTAGACATTTAAACATTAGAGAACAAGACGACAATTGCTCGGTGGATGTCCAAACTATCGAATATTATAGAATTGCATGTCCCGATGAGGCTTTTCGTATGTAACTTGGCAACTGTACTCGTATGTATTGTGTAAGAGATCTTTTTCTACTTATGTTAAAGAACCTCAGTCCATGTTCTTCTCTCTTCTGCTAAAGGCCCCCCTCCGTCCCCGTCAACAACAATTAGTCAGTGAGCATAAAATTGCCAACACCAAATAGATAGACGGGGACGGGCGCGACCCCCCCCCCCCCTTGCTCACGTCAATCCCACCTAGGATCGGATCGGAGAGATCGAATCCCACATGGGATCGGATTTGCACATCACTAATCGTCAGTGTGTCCATTCAAATAGAGTCTAGGTAATCCATGAAATTTTACAAACTTGAAGCATGGCAGAAGGTTCATATACCCTACCCCTTAGTGTTAGTCTTAGTTCTAAAAAAAAAATTCTAAACCGCCAAAGTGAAATTTCTATGCACTTGTTTAGAAATTACTGACATAAAAGAGCACAACTTACATACTGAGTTTAAGGTTTTTACTGTAGACAATCACTAACATCACTAGCTGGTCATTAGATTTTTAAAATCACCATCATAAATTGATCTTTGACGCGTTCGTTACAAATGAAATTCTAAACAACACGGAAGCAACCAAATGCATCCAATTCATACAAAAAAAAATCGACTCTTTTTAAAGCTGACGTAAAATTAAGTGGATGACATTTTCCTAGGATAGCATAACTACCATACAAACACCTACTACTGTTATTACATGAACAGTAGAGTGTAACAGTATGTGTGAAAATGCAGTAGTCTATACGTCAATTATCACCGCAATTTATTCACATCTCCTATACATTATATCCAAACTTATTTAATATATATGTTTATTACGATACTATCCATGCAACAACTACTAGAATTACAATAATCAAGTCTGTTCTCCTGTTCAATCTTGGTAACATTAAACCAACAACTAAATCCCTAATCACTGACATTCACAGTTCAGTGTATTTAGAAGCGATTATAAATAAATCAAAACCAGCTCGCAAACTCAACAGCAAACAGGTAAGCAAATAACGGAGAACTTGAAGCGAGCAATAGCAAGAGCAATAACTTTAATTTAATTACACCCGCGATGACAGGCAATACGTTACCCTAATTAAAAATACATTTCCGATCGAACGGGCGTGCACAACCGACACATATGCTTCCACGGATTCTACCAATCCACGGTTTGGCAACTGTTTGATGCTGTTTTCCCCCTACAGCATCCATAAACCGATGAATGCTGGTAGCGGGTAGGAGCACAGGGCGCGTGGAAACGGATTGAAACAATGGAGTATTTTCATTTAATAATCCAATTTCCCCGAATAGACGGAGAGAACTCCTGCTTCACTCCCAACATCCCGAACGAATCGCACCGTCTGTCAGCATCCACCCAAATGCTCATCCTCACACGATCACACTTCCCAGAGCGCAAACAAACGGTTAAACGAGGGCTACGATGGGGGAGAAAAAACCCGGTTGATAAAGAGGAAAATGAATAAAGCGATAGGAACAGGAAGCGAGAGAAAGGTGCGCAAAGTGTCATAAAACAGTGGAGTGGTATTAATTTTGATTTTACTGCCATTTTATTGCCCACCGAGCGACCCGCGGGACAAGATGGGAAAACTCGCGAATTTTCCCCTTTCATACAGAGACGGCCCAGTTGCCCGGTTGCCTGCGTCGGTCACCTTAAGCTTAAGCTCCACCCGAGTCATGAAGCTATCCGCTGGAAAATGAAACCCGCAGCGGCTGCTCCTGGTGGTGGTGCGAGCATTTTTACGAGCAGCCAACGAAATTGGTTGGGGTTGCGATGCGCGGTGCAATGTCAGCATGCCGCAACACCCGCAAGCGAACGGGCCGAAGAACGGACATCATGCTGAGCTGCCCGGTGCCCAAATGACACTAGAGGCGTACGGCAGCCTTTCTATTTCCCACGGATCCACTTGAGAGCATCGACGCCAGCCGTTGGAACGCAGTAAAGATTTAATGGGTTGTAACGGTATCTTGATTTTACGGTTTACTGTTCAATGGATTGAAAAGTTGCGGATGGAGCAGCGACCGAGAACTAGACAGTGTGCGAGGAAATTGGAATAAATGTTCCATTAAAAGTTGTCCAAAAATGGCCCCGAAGGGAATTGGATGATCGGATTCTTAAGCTTTTTACAACAGTTGGTGGATATGGGATGCTTACTTTTGAAAACTGTTGCGTATTTTATTCGTGTGTAAGGTATACACAAACTCACAAAGAGCGAACTACAGAAAAATCAATGTAATTTTTTGTTTGAACCTGTTGGCTGTCGGGGATTGGAAATTACATTAATTCCCTATAAATAGTGATAAAATAAATAACACATCTAAATTTTAAATCATTGTTTTGTTTGCATTGAGCACTGAAGCTGAAGCATGGATTAAGTGATTGTATGCTCTATTTAATAATTACAGAATCAAGCCTTATTTAAACATGTCAAAAAAGTGCTGTAACTGTATGATATATGACAAATAAAAAAAAAGGTTTTTATAGAACATTATGAGACTCTATCCTGCAAAGTGATTGGTCGAGACGACTAGGCATCATGCCAAAATAGACATTACCATTTCAAACAGTACATCACGCAGGTTACGTTGCTACATCTAGGTTTGCTATAAAATAAACAATTATTTATGCAATTATTTATATTATAATTTTATTATACACTCTGTAACATAACTATACGCCCACCTGTTTTTGAGAATACAACGAAAACTTGAAGAGATACATGAAAATGATGTTCTACTAAGTACGTCTGTTGTGAAAAGGGGGGTTGGGCCGTAGCTTTAGACAGGAGTAAGGTTTTTGGCAATTTTTTTATACATTCTGTCACATTTCTTAGTATGTCAAGCTCACTTGGGCTGGGAAAAGGTCAAGTTTCCGACAACTATAGGTATTTTTTATATACCTTGCAAGTGAAGGATCACCAATTTCTATACATGGTTCAAAAGATTTTGTTTTCAGCATTATGTCGAAAAAAAGTTGGAACCAAAACAATGCTAAAAATCGAAACATACGAAATTCCTTATTTAGTGCCCAAAAAGTGTATCAAACAAGTCATGATGCATTTTTAAAAAATCATTCAAAAATTTGTCTACATTATTTAAGGTCGTTTGAAAGTTCCTATATATAGTTTCCTATACAATCGTAAGTGGTCGTACAGCTATGTTACAAGGAGCGATTTTGACGGTGGTGAAAAAAATAGTAATAGTTTGTGTAGAAATGTGAAAAAAACAAAACAGACGTATTTTGGTATATATATTATTTTGGTATCTACAACTTAGTAGACATATATAACATCATTTTCATATATCTCCTCAAATTTTGGTTGTATTCTCTAAAAACAGGTGGGCGTATAGTTTTGTTACGGAGTGTATAATTTATATCACCAGACTTGTAGTTTTATAACGTATAAAAAACATTTTATAACGTATTATAAAAAAGTATAATAACATTATAGTTATTTAAACGAAGCATAGAACAAACATCCAATTACGACGACGAATAGCAGGTGTTCAATTTACAGATGTAGCAATTGTCTCTCTGCTCTATATATAGTCTCACTTGGTTAACATTAACACGAGGAACTAAACATAAAAAAAGCATTAGAAGGAAAAATATTCCATCGCAAACAAACACCCACACCGAACGCCTTGAAGCGTTTAATTAGGTTAAGTAAGATTGTTCACCAAACCAGCGCCGGCACGTCACAATTGAGACTAATCAACCTAGTCAGAACAGCTAGCCCACTACCCTCCCATATTCCGTTCCGTTCATTTGTTTGCCCCCGCGTCGAGCACGTAACGTGATTTAGCAAGCAAATCATGTTTTCCCATTCCCATGCACGTTATCGGCAACGATGTGGAGGTAAGGCCCGCGAATGAATAAACCACGACCGATAAACTGATTCATGCTCATCCAATCGGAGGTCGACCGGTACACCCGGGAGCGCCATTTTGCCCGTGCCTGCCTCCTGACCTTCGCCCTCGCCTTCGGCTTCATCTGCGGAGGTGGAACGAAATGTGGAAATCAGAAAGGGCGCAGGAAATGGGATAATTATTTTTAACTTCTTTCTCAATACTTTTGCGCTCGTTTTATTTCCTTTCTTCAACCCAACGGTTGGACAATGAAGGCAAATACACACGAAAATTATTAGGAAAATTAACAGAGCCAAATAGTAGGCATATACTATCTCTTTTAAGATCTACATTAAAGAGACTCACATAAAGGAACGAAACTCTAATTTTGTGTTAATAGTTTCTAGTTATATTTTTAACAGACTATTGAAACATACATTGGACACATACTGGAACATCTAAACATTGCTTAAATTGATTAAAAAGTGAAGCAAATATCGAAAATTGTAATTGAGTCAACTCCTTGATATAAAATCAAAAGAAAAATGTTTATAACTAGTAAAAGCGTTAGAAGAACAGTAAAAAATAAGTTGAACATTTTTTAATATGAAACTACTCACAAATGTAAAATAAATAGAAATCGAAATCGAAATGGAAAATCATTCCGAAAACTATTTTTAATCACTACATAGGAGTTTCACACTCTGCTACGAAATACAATAATAGAATAGACTATATCTGCATGTAAAATACAAATGAAATACGTGTGTACAAAAGCGTTCTACCAGTTTACTTACTGTTACTGTTTTACTTTTAAAACTGTCAACTACTGCTAAAAAAATCGTTATCTATCAAATAATTAGTAAGAGCTCTACATTTACAGCATCCATCGGATAGCGGAAGAAAACTACAAAAATAATGAACAAAACACGCAACAACAGCAGAGTTGCATAATGCGAACCATCGGAGCATTTGTCTCGCTTTATGCCATCGGTTGACACTGTCGTGTTTTTGTTTTGCGTCTCGTTCGAGGGTACGATTTTCCACAACTCGAAGCCCTCCCCACGGGGCCAGAACTCGAACAGCCCGCCACAGGGAAACGAAACAATGCGGCCGGGCCCACGCCCGTTCACTGATGACAACAGATAAATCATGTTATAATGGATTTCATTTTATATTTGAAAAGTTTTCCGTAAATCCTTCCACTTTTCCTATGGTATCGGGCGGGCACGTTTTGTCCCTTCGTAAATGGCAAAAAGGAAGGAGGGACGGAGGTGGAAAATTATTGTTTTATTCATTTTTTTCGTTCACTTGTCCCAATCCAATTTTGTGTTGTCCTTTGTTTTCTATTTCCACTTTTGTTTTTGTTTGAACTCCTCGTATGCCATAGCAGAATGGCAGAATCGCTCCGACACGAACCGTTTGCATATTGTTACGATCGCTATTGTTTCACGATTTTGTTTCAACGTCATTCGCATATGGTTCAGATAATTCTCCCAACACCGGATCGTACCCGTGTCCGTATCAGATCCAGACGGAACATTAAACTTATTGCATTGGATGTTGCGAGATTGAAGAAGAACAAAAAAGGAGGTTCATAAATTACAACACTCCTTAGCGCAAACGACCGCGAACGAACGACTGTTTAGCTGAGGAAGCTGAGCATGGAGTAATTAAGCTCAACATCGAAACATTAAGATCAGCCATTAGGCAGAGCAGATAGGTAGCGTACGTACGGACAGTACATAATTTTTGGTGCGTTTTAGTCTCAAATTTATGGAAGTGTTTTAATTTATTAGAAAAGTATCGTGAGGGTCTACTTCAGTTAATAGGATATAAATATTTATCTCCGAAAACCAAAACTCCAAACATTTGAAATAAGTAAGATGATGAACAAATCAAGGCCTGATGATGATGCTAACATATGTTCTATTCTATTCGAATGCCGTCCGTTGGAAGTTATTTGCATTGTTTTGCGTTGAATTTGAGCAACTTTAACAAAAGATTTTTGTTATTTTGTTATTTTTATTGATATTCAATGGACCTATAGTGGCCCCTTTGAAGCGTGTCATAAACATACAATGTACAGTTCAACGCGTAATGGGCCG
>KZ067157.1:21479-31743 GCA_002091845.1 Anopheles cracens | reverse complement strand
AATACGAATGTGGTTGTATCGTCATTCTTTGAAAAGAGTCTAGTAACACCTCAACCGTATTTACAATATAGTTGCTAGTAGTAGCTATCCCTCTAAAATATAAAGACAAATGAAGAAGATATACAATTACTTATAGAAAAGCCCCAAGTGATCAATCGAAGCCACTTTTAGGAACTCCATTTGTTTGTGTTTTGATTTTTTTTTATATATTGTTTGCATAACGACCCACGTCGGATACTCACTCCTTGTTAGGAGCGACAAAGTACAATAGTGATTTGGTATCTCTGCCAAACTTAGAATATGAAGCATATCAAAAATACTTGATAACCCATATTACAGCACCATACAGTGAAGGTTAAAATGATAATTCATTCCCGCCTTTCGTTCCCGCCCTTAACTTGCTGATTCTTCAAGACGGACAAACTACGGTATTAATGAACCCTTTTTTGTATGTCTGCGACGCTTCAACAGCCTCTATCACATCTTTGACTTTAACTCCCCGCTATCCTCTTTTCGTACCCTATCCCTCGATTCTATTCAATACTCTCTGTCTTTCCCATCTTTCCGTAAATCCTTCCACTTTTCCTATGGTATCGGGCGGGCACGTTTTGTCCCTTCGTAAATGGCAAAAAGGAAGGAGGGACGGAGGTGGAAAATTATTGTTTTATTCATTTTTTTCGTTCACTTGTCCCAATCCAATTTTGTGTTGTCCTTTGTTTTCTATTTCCACTTTTGTTTTTGTTTGAACTCCTCGTATGCCATAGCAGAATGGCAGAATCGCTCCGACACGAACCGTTTGCATATTGTTACGATCGCTATTGTTTCACGATTTTGTTTCAACGTCATTCGCATATGGTTCAGATAATTCTCCCAACACCGGATCGTACCCGTGTCCGTATCAGATCCAGACGGAACATTAAACTTATTGCATTGGATGTTGCGAGATTGAAGAAGAACAAAAAAGGAGGTTCATAAATTACAACACTCCTTAGCGCAAACGACCGCGAACGAACGACTGTTTAGCTGAGGAAGCTGAGCATGGAGTAATTAAGCTCAACATCGAAACATTAAGATCAGCCATTAGGCAGAGCAGATAGGTAGCGTACGTACGGACAGTACATAATTTTTGGTGCGTTTTAGTCTCAAATTTATGGAAGTGTTTTAATTTATTAGAAAAGTATCGTGAGGGTCTACTTCAGTTAATAGGATATAAATATTTATCTCCGAAAACCAAAACTCCAAACATTTGAAATAAGTAAGATGATGAACAAATCAAGGCCTGATGATGATGCTAACATATGTTCTATTCTATTCGAATGCCGTCCGTTGGAAGTTATTTGCATTGTTTTGCGTTGAATTTGAGCAACTTTAACAAAAGATTTTTGTTATTTTGTTATTTTTATTGATATTCAATGGACCTATAGTGGCCCCTTTGAAGCGTGTCATAAACATACAATGTACAGTTCAACGCGTAATGGGCCGCACAAGAACTCGAAGCCCTCCCCACGGGGCCAGAACTCGAACAGCCCGCCACAGGGAAACGAAACAATGCGGCCGGGCCCACGCCCGTTCACTGATGACAACAGATAAATCATGTTATAATGGATTTCATTTTATATTTGAAAAGTTTTCCGTAAATCCTTCCACTTTTCCTATGGTATCGGGCGGGCACGTTTTGTCCCTTCGTAAATGGCAAAAAGGAAGGAGGGACGGAGGTGGAAAATTATTGTTTTATTCTTTTTTTTTCGTTCACTTGTCCCAATCCAATTTTGTGTTGTCCTTTGTTTTCTATTTCCACTTTTGTTTTTGTTTGAACTCCTCGTATGCCATAGCAGAATGGCAGAATCGCTCCGACACGAACCGTTTGCATATTGTTACGATCGCTATTGTTTCATTTCGGAGCTGTGCGGAGACATGTGCGGAAAGCGAATGCGACAACTATGCCTAACTTTTCTTAACCCACCCTAGGCCCTATCCGTCCCCTAAGCCAGCTCCCTTTAAAAGCAGTCGCCTGTCGCCAAAACCATTTCGTTTTTTTTTTGCTGTTGTTTGCCCCTCTCGTCTGTTCGCCTGCCCCAAGCCAGTGCAGCACGTTAGTTAGTCGCATGTCGCACCGGTCCACTTGTCCGTGTCATGTTTTACTACACATTCGGCGATGGCGCGGGAGCTTTGCGAAAGAGTTAGGTGGCCTGGCGTGCCAAGTTTCCATTGGCACTGCATATTAAAAATATATAATTCGTTTCCCTTGCTAACTCGGGGCGGATTCTTTCTTCCCGCTTTACCTCCGGCCGACCGTTGGTGGTGTTTACGTTGGCCAGGTGGAAGTGCTGCAGTGTGCTGCTGGCTTTGCCGACGAACGCAAACACGAAGGCAAACTTGACAAACACTCGGACCGGAGCAGTGGCGGAGGGCAAACGTTGGTAGGAAATGTTGGATTGGTTAAGATTAAAGAAAAACTTTGCCTAAAACTTCTTCGCCGCCGGCGAACGGCGACGATCGTGGGACGGAAACATCATAACGCACCGTGGCTATATGAATGGGTGGCCTTCTGTGCCGCCGGTCCCCGTCGTTCGTGCCGCCGGTCCCCGTCGTTCGTGCCGTCCCGCATTACCCGCTCCAAGCTGCATCCTAATCTAGTTGATCCAATCTTTCACCGAAAGGACAAACTCCACAGACGTCTGCAAAGCGCCGGTAGGCTTGTTTTCCTCCAAGAAAGCGCGACACGGAAAACAGTTCAATTTACCATCGGTGCCCTTGCGCGAGATCTGCTCCTTCGCCTCGTCCGTGTCCTTGTGGATGGAGGTGCCCTCGAACTCCAGCAGCGTGATCGTGTTCTCCGGCGGCGGCACCGGTAGGAACGCGCCCTCCCGGAAGTCGTACACGACCAGATTGCGCGGCAGGTGCCGGTTCTCGGTCGACAGCAGCTTCGGGATTTCCTCGCCCAGTTCCGCCTCGGTCAGGTCGAGCTGATCGTCCGGCTTCAGCAGCTGCTTCGACTTCATCCACGTGTCGAACTCATCGTTGTCCACCGGTTCCCCCTTGCCGAGCTTCTGCATCGAGGAGATTCGGTTTTGTGGGCGGAAAGCGAGAAGAAAGAGCGCGCAAGGCATAAGCATACGTTGAAACACGAAAACAGGTGCGAACGTGGACGGTTCTGGTCCACTTTCGGGCTGTGGAAGATGGGAACAGAGATGGTGTTACTTCGCTGCCATCGCTGTCGTAGCTGGCCAGGGAGGCTGGTGATGCCATTTTCACGTTCCGCGCGTGGAAGACGAGAAACTCGTTAAATCTCGCAAAGCACCGCAAAACACAGAGCGAAGCTAGCGGCACGCGCACAGATTCCCGGCACAAGTGGACTGACACTGGTTTGCCGTGCGGAGGAGATAAGCGCCACGGGCGCGGGACAAACCGACAACCTCGACACGTCTCGTCGGACGGTGCTAACTATCTATCCCTAGCGGGAGCCGTGACCAGACTAACTTCACTGCCGCGAAGGTACATTCAATTTACCACCTTTACCACGGTGCCACCGGGATTTTTCGGAGCTGTGCGGAGACATGTGCGGAAAGCGAATGCGACAACTATGCCTAACTTTTCTTAACCCACCCTAGGCCCTATCCGTCCCCTAAGCCAGCTCCCTTTAAAAGCAGTCGCCTGTCGCCAAAACCGTTTTTTTTCTCTCTCTCTCTCCAATATGCATCACGCGCATACACAAAATGGCCAACCGAACCGCACACGTGTTCAGTGGGTAACACAAGCCCGCGGACGAGCGCGGCTCAACGGAGCGAACGAAACAAGCAAACAGCTCGGATGTCCTTTTTCGTTCTTTGGTTCAGCTTTGCCAACCCAAGAAAGCGCGACACGGAAAACAGTTCAATTTACCATCGGTGCCCTTGCGCGAGATCTGCTCCTTCGCCTCGTCCGTGTCCTTGTGGATGGAGGTGCCCTCGAACTCCAGCAGCGTGATCGTGTTCTCCGGCGGCGGCACCGGTAGGAACGCGCCCTCCCGGAAGTCGTACACGACCAGATTGCGCGGCAGGTGCCGGTTCTCGGTCGACAGCAGCTTCGGGATTTCCTCGCCCAGTTCCGCCTCGGTCAGGTCGAGCTGATCGTCCGGCTTCAGCAGCTGCTTCGACTTCATCCACGTGTCGAACTCATCGTTGTCCACCGGTTCCCCCTTGCCGAGCTTCTGCATCGAGGAGATTCGGTTTCAACGAGAACAAGAACAAAGAGATGAAGAAACCAGCTCGAAAAACACAACAAACAACGTAGCGGACAAAAATTTCGCAAAGAAATTTTGGCAGCACGGTTTCTCGGTTCAGTTGATTCGGTTTAGCTTTACCTTCATCCCGCTCACCCTCTTCGCCGTCACCAGTTTCCGGTGTGTCGGGCTTTTTCGTTTCCTCCTGGTCTTCGGCGAGAGTTTCCTTCGGTTTGTCCAGGGTGACATTTAGCTCTACGCACGGAAAAACCACCCCGTGTGCGTGTGTGTGTGTTTCGTATATGATTTTCGGCATGCATTTTTACGGTAAACAGTGAGTGTTTCGGGTGTGGTTCGGGTGTGTGAAATTTGGAATGGAAAGAAATCGATCATCGGTGAGGATTGGTGTCAACGAAACTGGACAAATTCGAGCGATAACGGGTAGGAATGAAAGGATAGTGAACATTGCGTCGGGAACCGACCGAAGAAAGTCTCTACACGTCTTCAGAATGAACAAAAGCTGTACAGAGCTGCTCTTTGGAACAATAGGAAGCTAGAAACGCAGTTACCAATTATCTAACATCCATTAGGCAGGACTTTCTCGATCGTTTTTTGTAGAAGATACATACAAGAGTTACAGGAAAATCTCTCCAACACTGCTTACCAGTACGCATTTTATCTCTAGTAATGTACACACTATATAGGTCACGGAGACACGGAGCTTAAGTAAACCAAACCCGAGTGTAAGAAAGAAGATCGAAAACAAACAAAGAAAAGTAGTGAAAAAAGACGCGAATAGTAGAAAGAAAAAAGAAAAAAGAACTATTCCATCATGCCATTCGGAAGAGAAAAGACTGACCATGCACCAGGCAGCAGTACGGGTGAGAGTATGAAAGAGGTGAACAAGAGCAGTAGTTTCACGGTGCCGTGCTTGTGGATGGAGCTGGAGACAGATCCACAGCTTTAAAATGGGTCGTTCGGTTTAATGTTTTTGCAATCGTTTGACTTATTTCGGTTTTTTTTAAATTGTAATTGAGTCAACTCTTCAATATAAAATTAAAAGAAAAATGTGTATAATTAGTAAAAGCGTTAGAAGAACAGTAAAAAATAAGTTGAACATTTTTTAATATGAAACTACTCACAAATGTAAAATAAATAGAAATCGAAATCGAAATGGAAAATCATTCCGAAAACTATTTTTAATCACTACATAGGAGTTTCACACTCTGCTACGAAATACAATAATAGAATAGACTATATCTGCATGTAAAATACAAATGAAACACGTGTGTACAAAAACGTTCAACCTTCTACTAGTTTACTTACTGTTACTGTTTTACTTTTAAAACTGTCAACTACTGCTAAAAAAATCGTTATCTATCAAATAATTAGTAAGAGCTCTACATTTACAGCATCCATCGGATAGCGGAAGAAAACTACGAAAATAATGAACAAAACACGCAACAACAGCAGAACAACGAGAACAAGAACAAAGAGATGAAGAAACCAGCTCGAAAAACACAACAAACAACGTAGCGGACAAAAATTTCGCAAAGAAATTTTGGCAGCACGGTTTCTCGGTTCAGTTGATTCGGTTTAGCTTTACCTTCATCCCGCTCACCCTCTTCGCCGTCACCAGTTTCCGGTGTGTCGGGCTTTTTCGTTTCCTCCTGGTCTTCGGCGAGAGTTTCCTTCGGTTTGTCCAGGGTGACATTTAGCTCTACGCACGGAAAAACCACCCCGTGTGCGTGTGTGTGTGTTTCGTATATGATTTTCGGCATGCATTTTTACGGTAAACAGTGAGTGTTTCGGGTGTGGTTCGGGTGTGTGAAATTTGGAATGGAAAGAAATCGATCATCGGTGAGGATTGGTGTCAACGAAACTGGACAAATTCGAGCGATCTCTTCCTCACTGAGAACGGGTGGAACACACACACACACACACACACCACAACGGAAAAGAAAAAGGCTTTGCATAATGCGAACCATCGGAGCATTTGTCTCGCTTTACGCCATCGGTTGACACTGTCGTGTTTTTGTTTTGCGTCTCGTTCGAGGGTACGATTTTCCACAACTCGAAGCCCTCCCCACGGGGCCAGAACTCGAACAGCCCGCCACAGGGAAACGAAACAATGCGGCCGGGCCCACGCCCGTGTCGCATGTCGCACCGGTCCACTTGTCCGTGTCATGTTTTACTACACATTCGGCGATGGCGCGGGAGCTTTGCGAAAGAGTTGGGTGACCTGGCGTGCCAAGTTTCCATTGGCACTGCATATTAAAAATATATAATTCGTTTCCCTTGCGAACTCGGGGCGGATTCTTTCTTCCCGCTTTACCTCCGGCCGACCGTTGGTGGTGTTTACGTTGGCCAGGTGGAAGTGCTGCAGTGTGCTGCTGGCTGGCCGACGAACGCAAACACGAAGGCAAACTTGACAAACACTCGGACCGGAGCAGTGGCGGAGGGCAAACGTTGGTAGGAAATGTTGGATTGGTTAAGATTAAAGAAAAACTTTGCCTAAAACTTCTTCGCCGCCGGCGAACGGCGACGATCGTGGGACGGAAACATCATAACGCACCGTGGCTATATGAATGGGTGGCCTTCTGTGCCGCCGGTCCCCGTCGTTCGTGCCGCCGGTCCCCGTCGTTCGTGCCGCCGGTCCCCGTCGTTCGTGCCGCCGGTCCCCGTCGTTCGTGCCGCCGGTCCCCGTCGTTCGTGCCGCCGGTCCCCGTCGTTCGTGCCGCCGGTCCCCGTCGTTCGTGCCGTCCCGCATTACCCGCTCCAAGCTGCATCCTACGGGTAGAACACACACACACACACCACAACGGAAAAGAAAAAGGCTTTGCATAATGCGAACCATCGGAGCATTTGTCTCGCTTTACGCCATCGGTTGACACTGTCGTGTTTTTGTTTTGCGTCTCGTTCGAGGGTACGATTTTCCACAACTCGAAGCCCTCCCCACGGGGCCAGAACTCGAACAGCCCGCCACAGGGAAACGAAACAATGCGGCCGGGCCCACGCCCGTCCACTGATGACAACAGATAAATCATGATATAATGGAACAGACTATTGAAACATACATTGGACACATACTGGAACATCTAAACATTGCTTAAATTGATTAAAAAGTGAAGCAAATATCGAAAATTGTAATTGAGTCAACTCTTCAATATAAAATTAAAAGAAAAATGTGTATAATTAGTAAAAGCGTTAGAAGAACAGTAAAAAATAAGTTGAACATTTTTTAATATGAAACTACTCACAAATGTAAAATAAATAGAAATCGAAATCGAAATGGAAAATCATTCCGAAAACTATTTTTAATCACTACATAGGAGTTTCACACTCTGCTACGAAATACAATAATAGAATAGACTATATCTGCATGTAAAATACAAATGAAACACGTGTGTACAAAAACGTTCAACCTTCTACTAGTTTACTTACTGTTACTGTTTTACTTTTAAAACTGTCAACTACTGCTAAAAAAATCGTTATCTATCAAATAATTAGTAAGAGCTCTACATTTACAGCATCCATCGGATAGCGGAAGAAAACTACGAAAATAATGAACAAAACACGCAACAACAGCAGAACAACGAGAACAAGAACAAAGAGATGAAGAAACCAGCTCGAAAAACACAACAAACAACGTAGCGGACAAAAATTTCGCAAAGAAATTTTGGCAGCACGGTTTCTCGGTTCAGTTGATTCGGTTTAGCTTTACCTTCATCCCGCTCACCCTCTTCGCCGTCACCAGTTTCCGGTGTGTCGGGCTTTTTCGTTTCCTCCTGGTCTTCGGCGAGAGTTTCCTTCGGTTTGTCCAGGGTGACATTTAGCTCTACGCACGGAAAAACCACCCCGTGTGCGTGTGTGTGTGTTTCGTATATGATTTTCGGCATGCATTTTTACGGTAAACAGTGAGTGTTTCGGGTGTGGTTCGGGTGTGTGAAATTTGGAATGGAAAGAAATCGATCATCGGTGAGGATTGGTGTCAACGAAACTGGACAAATTCGAGCGATAACGGGTAGGAATGAAAGGATAGTGAACATTGCGTCGGGAACCGACCGAAGAAAGTCTCTACACGTCTTCAGAATGAACAAAAGCTGTACAGAGCTGCTCTTTGGAACAATAGGAAGCTAGAAACGCAGTTACCAATTATCTAACATCCATTAGGCAGGACTTTCTCGATCGTTTTTTGTAGAAGATACATACAAGAGTTACAGGAAAATCTCTCCAACACTGCTTACCAGTACGCATTTTATCTCTAGTAATGTACACACTATATAGGTCACGGAGACACGGAGCTTAAGTAAACCAAACCCGAGTGTAAGAAAGAAGATCGAAAACAAACAAAGAAAAGTAGTGAAAAAAGACGCGAATAGTAGAAAGAAAAAAGAAAAAAGAACTATTCCATCATGCCATTCGGAAGAGAAAAGACTGACCATGCACCAGGCAGCAGTACGGGTGAGAGTATGAAAGAGGTGAACAAGAGCAGTAGTTTCACGGTGCCATGCTTGTGGATGGAGCTGGAGACAGATCCACAGCTTTAAAATGGGTCGTTCGGTTTAATGTTTTTGCAATCGTTTGACTTATTTCGGTTTTTTTTCTCTCTCTCTCTCCAATATGCATCACGCGCATACACAAAATGGCCAACCGAACCGCACACGTGTTCAGTGGGTAACACAAGCCCGCGGACGAGCGCGGCTCAACGGAGCGAACGAAACAAGCAAACAGCTCGGATGTCCTTTTTCGTTCTTTGGTTCAGCTTTGCCAACCCAAGAAAGCGCGACACGGAAAACAGTTCAATTTACCATCGGTGCCCTTGCGCGAGATCTGCTCCTTCGCCTCGTCCGTGTCCTTGTGGATGGAGGTGCCCTCGAACTCCAGCAGCGTGATCGTGTTCTCCGGCGGCGGCACCGGTAGGAACGCGCCCTCCCGGAAGTCGTACACGACCAGATTGCGCGGCAGGTGCCGGTTCTCGGTCGACAGCAGCTTCGGGATTTCCTCGCCCAGTTCCGCCTCGGTCAGGTCGAGCTGATCGTCCGGCTTCAGCAGCTGCTTCGACTTCATCCACGTGTCGAACTCATCGTTGTCCACCGGTTCCCCCTTGCCGAGCTTCTGCATCGAGGAGATTCGGTTTTGTGGGCGGAAAGCGAGAAGAAAGAGCGCGCAAGGCATAAGCATACGTTGAAACACGAAAACAGGTGCGAACGTGGACGATTCTGGTCCACTTTCGGCTTCGACTTCATCCACGTGTCGAACTCATCGTTGTCCACCGGTTCCCCCTTGCCGAGCTTCTGCATCGAGGAGATTCGGTTTTGTGGGCGGAAAGCGAGAAGAAAGAGCGCGCAAGGCATAAGCATACGTTGAAACACGAAAACAGGTGCGAACGTGGACGATTCTGGTCCACTTTCGGGCTGTGGAAGACGGGAACAGAGATGGTGTTACTTCGCTGCCATCGCTGTCGTAGCTGGCCAGGGAGGCTGGTGATGCCATTTTCACGTTCCGCAGCTGGAGACAGATCCACAGCTTTAAAATGGGTCGTTCGGTTTAATGTTTTTGCAATCGTTTGACTTATTTCGGTTTTTTTTTCTCTCTCTCTCTCCAATATGCATCACGCGCATACACAAAATGGCCAACCGAACCGCACACGTGTTCAGTGGGTTGGGGGGGGCGAAAACACTGTGTGCAGAGAAAAAGTTTCCTCATATCCTCACCCCGGGAAGGAACCTCCTCGAGCACTGCCCTCCCAGCCGAATTCCCATCCCAAAAGGAGCACCCAGCCAAAGTGCCTTGTTTCGAAAGCGGAAGAACTAAAGCCTCATAAAACCGACCAATGATGTCATTACTAACCATAACTTCATTTGCTGCCGACATTGCCGCTCGCATAAAACTAAGCACAATAAACGGCGTGCCGGTGCTCCGGACCGGGTGCCAGTTTCAGGTTCGGTTGGTCTTTTTTCTCGGACTAGCTGGTCATCGAGGGTGGAAGGCAGCAGTTCCCAACCACAACGGATGGTGCTGCTGTACATTCGTTTCGGCGTTCCCCAGCCGATAGTGCGG
>KZ067156.1:109416-123105 GCA_002091845.1 Anopheles cracens | reverse complement strand
CGATCCGCAAGCGCTGGCGGCAAGATTACGATTTCAGGTGCGTGCGCGCCCCATTCCAAACATTGCACCAACACCACCTGTCAAATGGGTTGCGTAGTGTCATTATGACACTCGAAGTTGTCACTTTAGCAGTCGATATTTCCAGCTACTCCATCAATCCCACCGCATTAGAACCGGAGTGAGACACAAATGAGCCTGACAGATTTGATCGTACAACCAGATCTTAACTGGTTCAAGAGATCTTCCAGTCAATTTGTACCCTTCAGGAACATCGTTTACTACCTTCTGACAGATCCCTTTGGAAATGTCTTCAAAATTCTGCTACAGCGCACATTCATTGCACGAGGTTCATTGCTGAGAGTGAATGCTTATTGTGTGTAAACATCTTCCGAGACTACTACTAGTCTCATTATTTAATTCCGTCGTGTCATCCCAACGTATGACTTTCAACGTTTGGACCAAAATCGAAGAAATCCTCCAATACCTCCAAGATAACCTCCTCTCAGTAATAGGGTTCCTTTGCGATTGACGGAGAGGCCAAATCTATCGGAAAGCTCCTGCTCCTGTGGCGGTTTGGAAGCAAGCTGTGTTGACACTTGATGTGTTCTATCTCTCTCTCTCTCTCCCTCCTTCTGCTCGCAACAGGCTCGGAGCTGGCGCTTATGTATAACGATGAGTCCGTGCTGGAGAACCATCACCTGGCGGTGGCCTTCAAGCTGATGCAGAACGACGACTGCAACATCCTGCGCAACCTGCCGAAGTGAGTACGCGTAGTGGCGGTGTTCCGTTTCGCCCAAACTCCCCTCTAACCGACCGTCTTCCCCCACGGCAGGAAGCAGCGTGCGACGTTCCGCAAGATGGTGATCGACATGGTGCTGTCGACCGACATGTCCAAGCACATGACGCTGCTGGCGGACCTGAAGACGATGGTCGAGACGAAGAAGGTGGCGATCTCGGGCAACCAGGGCCCGGCGGAGTCGCGGAGCGGCGGCAGCGGCGTGCTGCTCCGCCTGCTCGACAGCTACACCGACCGCATCCAGGTGCTGCAGAACCTGGTGCACTGCGCCGACCTGAGCAACCCGACGAAGCCGCTGCCGCTGTACCGGCGCTGGGTCCGCCGGCTGATGGAGGAGTTCTTCCGGCAGGGCGACCGGGAGCGGGCGGCCGGCATGGACGTGTCGCCGATGTGCGACCGCCGGTCGGCGACGGTCGAGAGCTCGCAGGTCGGCTTCATCGACTACATCGTGCACCCGCTGTGGGAGGCGTGGGCGGAGCATTTCTTCGATTTTGGTCCAAACGTTGAAAGTCATACGTTGGGATGACACGACGGAATTAAATAATGAGACTAGTAGTAGTCTCGGAAGATGTTTACACACAATAAGCGTTCACTCTCAGCAATGAACCTCGTGCAATGAATGTGCGTTGTAGCAGAATTTGAAGACATTTCCAAAGGGATCTGTCAGAAGGTAGTAAACGATGTTCCTGAAGGGTACAAATTGACTGGAAGATCTCTTGAACCAGTTAAGATCTGGTTGTACGATCAAATCTGTCAGGCTCATTTGTGTCTCACTCCGGTTCTAATGCGGTGGGATTGATGGAGTAGCTGGAAATCTCTAGGAACGTCGCCGTCACTTACTGGAGTTGATGAGAAACTGGTTCGTCAGGCCCGGGTGGTCGACGTCGTGGATGCAGGCGGCCACCAGTGCCGCGCACACCTCGAGCGGCGTGAACACCCCGTCCAGGGCCGGGCTGTGGAGCAGCGCGTGCGTACTCTGCGTGACGTCCGCCGCGTGCAGCGAGTTGTGGAACGGGTTGTCCGCGACGTAGTGGTCCTCGACCGTGCTGACGAACGCCAGCAGCACCGTCGGCGGTATCGTGAGCGTGCGCGGGATGTTCCGGTCCTGTTCCGGTTGGGGGAGAGCGACGAAGAGATATAAAGGGGGCTGGTATGGTGGCGGCACGGCGGTGCAACACTCACCTGGAACACGGTGTACGCGACCGCCGTCAGCGGCCGGCTACCGCTGAGCGTACCGATCCGGAAGATGTCGACGCCCCACTGGTCGATCTGGCCGAGCAGCGCGCCTAGCTCCGCCTCGTCGGCCGCCGTCGCCGTCGGCACACCGTACGGGGGCAGCCGGTCGGCGAGGCTGTTGCCGCCGGGGCCGCCGGCACCGCCCGCACCGGAGAACGAGTTCGTGTGCTGCAGCGGCCGCTTGAACCCGCTGATCTCGGACATCCGCCCTGCCGCACCAGTCTGCCGGCCGAGCAAGGCACTACCCACCACCGGCGCCGACGGCACGTCCGGTTCCTGCTGTTTGTCTGCGCACGGACAGAGAGAGAGAGAGAGAGAGAGCGTTAGAGCACGTCCTTGGAGTTCGCCGTCGTCGGATGTTGGAGATGAGGACAGCAACATCACAAGCAAGCCTCACCTAAGAACGTGGTGCAGATGTACTCGCTGATCTGGTTGCCCGACTTGCTCGACTCGCTCAGATGCGACAGCTCCTTGTTCAGCAGCCGCTTGAACTGTGCGGACGAGATGAAGAAACGCGCGTTAGTAGTGTGTACGCCAGCTCCCTGAACAACAACTCCCTACCTTCAGCGACGCCATGTCCGACACGCTCCGGTGCGTCTGCACCGTCTCCAGCTGCTCCAGACACCACTCCAGCTCGTCGATCGTCTCCGTGGTCAGCTGGCGCACGTCGCCCTCCTTGTCCGGCTCGTCACCCTGCCCGCTGGAAGGTGGAAGGTATTGGCGGCGGTTGAAGCAAACCATCGATCTCTGCCCTCCTGCTTCTCTCGCGCGTCTGCCTTACCTGCCCGGATCCGTGTCGGCGCTCTCGGCCCCACCAGAGGAACGTCGCGCCAGCTCGCACTCCGCCGCCACCGACGCCGGTATGGCGGACGACAGCGCGTACAGATTGGCGCGCACCGTCCGCAGGCTGGCCAGGATCTGGGCGAACGGTGTCACGATCAGGTCGTCGTGATGTCCGCCCGACCCACCACCGCCACCACCGGATCCGCTCATCACGCTGCCGAAACCAAAACAGAGCAAGTTAGTCGTCGCCGTTCTCCTCAGACGTCCCGCCCCGGGGCGACTTACGTGGTCCGCTCGGACGTCGTGGACGTGACGACGGTGGAGGCGGCCCCGACCACGGTCGTCGCGCTGCTGGACGGTGACGAGGCGATCGACGACAGGATGCCGCCGGCGGCCGGCGGCTCCTCCAGCACGCTGCACTCCCGCCAGTGGAACGTGCCGGACGCGGCGGACGTCAGCGTGCCGCCGCTGCCGGTCGCGCACGGCACGTTCGTGGTGGACGTGCCGGTGCCGGCGTTCGTGCCGCCGCACCGCGCCGCCAGCAGCGACACCGACGACACCTTCGGCGAGATCTCGAAGTCCGAGTCGGACCGGTACAGGAACGACTCGCGGCGCTGCGGCAGGGCGGCGGACAGGAGCGTCCCGGGGCCGCCGCCGCCGCCGCCGACGGCCCCACCCGGACCGTCGCCACCGGACGGCAGCAGCAGCGGCGACCGGCGGCTCGTGAAGCCGCCGGCGACGCTCATCACCCCGCTCGGTGGTCCGCTGCCCGATCCGTCCGCATTGTCCATGAAGCTGAAGGGGAGGGAAGAAAGTGTCCCAAGTGTTAGTAGCATGTGGAACGAGTGTACGGGATCCCGTGTGTCATGGTTGTCCATAAACAAACCCACTATAATCCGCGTTACAACGATTATCTGAACTGATAGCGAAGACCTAACACTAACATGCAGTACGTGGGACACAAATATATGAATAATCCAAGTCATGATCCAATCCAAATAACACATCTTAGTCCCTACTACCGGACTTGAACCTTCCAATTACAAGATATTCTAAGGAATCCCAATCCAGGACTCAGTCAATACAATAATCAACTCTTTACAGATTGACAATTCATTTGGAGCTAGAAAGCTCTGGATCTAGATTTGTTCTAGATCCAACCGATTCCAATTACAAGACATTCCAAGGAATCTCAATCCCGGGCTCAGTCAATCCCAGCTTTAACTCTTGACAGATTGAGAATCCCTTGGGAGTTCTAGATCTAGATCTGTTCCAACCGATTCCAAGATATTTTAATAATTACAAGATATTCCAAGGGATCTCAATCCGAGGCTAATTCAAATCCCGATCTCGGATTCAACTCTTGCCAGGTAGATGAGCTCTAGGGAGGCAATCCGGAACTGGGTTCTTGAAAATCAAAATCCCAATCCCAGTTTCTACCTGGATGCGTACGGTGCGATACTCGGCGTACGAGGCGGAGTCGCGCGTGCGATGGGCGCTCGGTTCCATCGCCACTGGCTCAGTGCTGCATCCGACGGGCACACACACACACACACAAACACACAACCACAGACACTTGGGGCGCCGTGTACACTACTGGACTGCGGGACAACTTCCCGGATCGCAAGTCTATCGGATCGGAACCGAATGCTTCTGCGTTGGCCGCACGACCGCACGAAACAACTCACGGGCGCCAGCGCGCACAGCGGATCTCACGAAACCGTGATTCCAAACCATATGTCTGGCTGTCTCTGTGTGTGTGCGTATGTTTTTGTGTATGTCGCATATCCTCCCTGACGTCCCAAGTACTTGTACGTGCATCAAGCGAGCAGCGGGTATATCTGTATGGCGTAGTTGCTCAGTCAGCTTGGGACACATGCACACACACACACACAGCCACGCAACCAGCATCCGTGGTCAACTATATTTAGAAAAATTCGGCCACCACTACCACGGCATCCATCACCAACAGCCGCACCGTCAGACACGCGCCGAACGGCAGATACGCTGGGACGGAGTCCCGTGGGACAGCGGCCGGTAGAGCCCCGCCAGAGCGTCACCGTCGGCGACACTGGCTCGCGTGCGGTGCCCGTGCGCCGCGCGACGACGTTACGCGGCGTGTGGAGTCATCGGATATTATTAGGCGGCAGCTGGCCGCCTTCCAAGCCCCCCCCTTCGCCGTCGGTGTCCGCTCGGCGGTGTTTTGCTTGATTGTAGCGCGCATGCTGGCGTTGTTTTGTTGCCTTTTCGGAATGTACCGCGCTCGCTCGCTCGCCCGCGTTGGTGTGTTTGTGTGTACCCGCCTATTACGCATTCCCACACCATTTCCCTCGCTCGCTCAACCACCCCCCCCAGTCCCCTTGTTCGAAGGAGCCACACGATGCTCACAGCTTGCAGCGTTGGAAGGCCGGCGTTGGAGGTACCCCGAGCAGGGCGGCCGGAACATTCGGGCGCAACATTGACGTCGCCATCATGATGCGCGCCTGCTGGCTGAGCTGCTGATAGGGATCGGTGTCTGCGGCATTGCCCGCTCTTGATTTGATGGCGGTTGAGGCTGCTGTCGACGACGCCGACGACGACGATGAGGAGAAGATCACCTGCTGGCGATTCTGCTGGATGCGTACGGTGCGATACTCGGCGTACGAGGCGGAGTCGCGCGTGCGATGGGCGCTCGGTTCCATCGCCACTGGCTCACTTTTGATAGATCGAGGAGTCCAATGGAGGTCAATTCTGGATGCAGCCATGCTAAGTCTGAATCCTCCAATCTGAAGGGATCTTAGTCTCGGACTGAGTTGTAAATAAAAATCCCAGCTCCGAGTTTGACTCTTAACAGATCTAGGAGCCCAAGGGATCTCGTTCCGGAACGAAGTCACGGCAAGTCCGAACTCCCAGCCTATTGCCTTCCAATGTTCTCGGCGCTCCCGGCCGTCGGGAGCCGATCCGGCTGCAACATTCCATCGCACGGTCCGCGCAACACGCCGCACATCTGTTTCGCATCGATCAAAGCTGTTTTCTATTTTCACGCGAACCGTCCGCTGTGTCGGGTGCCGGGCAGCAGCAGCGGCGACCGGCGGCTCGTGAAGCCGCCGGCGACGCTCATCACCCCGCTCGGTGGTCCGCTGCCCGATCCGTCCGCATTGTCCATGAAGCTGCAGGGGAGGAAAGAAAGTGTCCCAAGTGTTAGTAGCATGTGGAACGAGTGTACGGGATCCCGTGTGTCATGGTTGTCCATAAACAAACCCACTATAATCCGCGTTACAACGATTATCTGAACTGATAGCGAAGACCTAACACTAACATGCAGTACGTGGGACACAAATATATGAATAATCCAAGTCATGATCCAATCCAAATAACACATCTTAGTCCCTATAGAGAGAGAGAGAGAGCGTTAGAGCACGTCCTTGGAGTTCGCCGTCGTCGGATGTTGGAGATGAGGACAGCAACATCACAAGCAAGCCTCACCTAAGAACGTGGTGCAGATGTACTCGCTGATCTGGTTGCCCGACTTGCTCGACTCGCTCAGATGCGACAGCTCCTTGTTCAGCAGCCGCTTGAACTGTGCGGACGAGATGAAGAAACGCGCGTTAGTAGTGTGTACGCCAGCTCCCTGAACAACAACTCCCTACCTTCAGCGACGCCATGTCCGACACGCTCCGGTGCGTCTGCACCGTCTCCAGCTGCTCCAGACACCACTCCAGCTCGTCGATCGTCTCCGTGGTCAGCTGGCGCACGTCGCCCTCCTTGTCCGGCTCGTCACCCTGCCCGCTGGAAGGTGGAAGGTATTGGCGGCGGTTGAAGCAAACCATCGATCTCTGCCCTCCTGCTTCTCTCGCGCGTCTGCCTTACCTGCCCGGATCCGTGTCGGCGCTCTCGGCCCCACCAGAGGAACGTCGCGCCAGCTCGCACTCCGCCGCCACCGACGCCGGTATGGCGGACGACAGCGCGTACAGATTGGCGCGCACCGTCCGCAGGCTGGCCAGGATCTGGGCGAACGGTGTCACGATCAGGTCGTCGTGATGTCCGCCCGACCCACCACCGCCACCACCGGATCCGCTCATCACGCTGCCGAAACCAAAACAGAGCAAGTTAGTCGTCGCCGTTCTCCTCAGACGTCCCGCCCCGGGGCGACTTACGTGGTCCGCTCGGACGTCGTGGACGTGACGACGGTGGAGGCGGCCCCGACCACGGTCGTCGCGCTGCTGGACGGTGACGAGGCGATCGACGACAGGATGCCGCCGGCGGCCGGCGGCTCCTCCAGCACGCTGCACTCCCGCCAGTGGAACGTGCCGGACGCGGCGGACGTCAGCGTGCCGCCGCTGCCGGTCGCGCACGGCACGTTCGTGGTGGACGTGCCGGTGCCGGCGTTCGTGCCGCCGCACCGCGCCGCCAGCAGCGACACCGACGACACCTTCGGCGAGATCTCGAAGTCCGAGTCGGACCGGTACAGGAACGACTCGCGGCGCTGCGGCAGGGCGGCGGACAGGAGCGTCCCGGGGCCGCCGCCGCCGCCGCCGACGGCCCCACCCGGACCGTCGCCACCGGACGGCAGCAGCAGCGGCGACCGGCGGCTCGTGAAGCCGCCGGCGACGCTCATCACCCCGCTCGGTGGTCCGCTGCCCGATCCGTCCGCATTGTCCATGAAGCTGAAGGGGAGGGAAGAAAGTGTCCCAAGTGTTAGTAGCATGTGGAACGAGTGTACGGGATCCCGTGTGTCATGGTTGTCCATAAACAAACCCACTATAATCCGCGTTACAACGATTATCTGAACTGATAGCGAAGACCTAACACTAACATGCAGTACGTGGGACACAAATATATGAATAATCCAAGTCATGATCCAATCCAAATAACACATCTTAGTCCCTACTACCGGACTTGAACCTTCCAATTACAAGATATTCTAAGGAATCCCAATCCAGGACTCAGTCAATACAATAATCAACTCTTTACAGATTGACAATTCATTTGGAGCTAGAAAGCTCTGGATCTAGATTTGTTCTAGATCCAACCGATTCCAATTACAAGACATTCCAAGGAATCTCAATCCCGGGCTCAGTCAATCCCAGCTTTAACTCTTGACAGATTGAGAATCCCTTGGGAGTTCTAGATCTAGATCTGTTCCAACCGATTCCAAGATATTTTAATAATTACAAGATATTCCAAGGGATCTCAATCCGAGGCTAATTCAAATCCCGATCTCGGATTCAACTCTTGCCAGGTAGATGAGCTCTAGGGAGGCAATCCGGAACTGGGTTCTTGAAAATCAAAATCCCAATCCCAGTTTCTACTTTTGATAGATCGAGGAGTCCAATGGAGGTCAATTCTGGATGCAGCCATGCTAAGTCTGAATCCTCCAATCTGAAGGGATCTTAGTCTCGGACTGAGTAGTAAATAAAAATCCCAGCTCCGAGTTTGACTCTTAACAGATCTAGGAGCCCAAGGGATCTCGTTCCGGAACGAAGTCACGGCAAGTCCGAACTCCCAGCCTATTGCCTTCCAATGTTCTCGGCGCTCCCGGCCGTCGGGAGCCGATCCGGCTGCAACATTCCATCGCACGGTCCGCGCAACACGCCGCACATCTGTTTCGCATCGATCAAAGCTGTTTTCTATTTTCACGCGAACCGTCCGCTGTGTCGGGTGCCGTGCGAAGTTTCGGTGCAGCTGATAACCGAACCGCGGGCAGCCGCTAGCGTTGGAGCATCGCCAAAGAGCGTCACGGCGGGCGCCCTGCGAGGTGACGAGTTCTGGACGTGCGAACGCAGCTGCGTTGTCCGGCCAGTAAGGGCGCAAGATGGCGCATGACACCGTCGTCACCGCGGAGGTGTAGTGGCAGGCAGGCAGGCAGGCCGGTCATTAAAGGGACCCACCGTTCCGCAAACACAATGAAACAATCTGGGTGATTTCCGAAACTTTCCCGCCTAGCCTAGCCCGCCTGCCCGGACTCCGAAACTCCGACTCGCATTGTGCTCCGCGTACCAGCTCTAATGAATTGAATCAATTACGCGCGCGCGCGCTCGCTCGCTCGCCCGCGTTGGTGTGTTTGTGTGTACCCGCCTATTACGCATTCCCACACCATTTCCCTCGCTCGCTCAACCACCCGCCCCAGTCCCCTTGTTCGAAGGAGCCACACGATGCTCACAGCTTGCAGCGTTGGAAGGCCGGCGTTGGAGGTACCCCGAGCAGGGCGGCCGGAACATTCGGGCGCAACATTGACGTCGCCATCATGATGCGCGCCTGCTGGCTGAGCTGCTGATAGGGATCGGTGTCTGCGGCATTGCCCGCTCTTGATTTGATGGCGGTTGAGGCTGCTGTCGACGACGCCGACGACGACGATGAGGAGAAGATCACCTGCTGGCGATTCTGCTGGATGCGTACGGTGCGATACTCGGCGTACGAGGCGGAGTCGCGCGTGCGATGGGCGCTCGGTTCCATCGCCACTGGCTCAATGCTGCATCCGACGGGCACACACACACACACACACAACCACAAACACTTGGGCCGCCGTGTACACTACTCGACTGCGGGACAACTTCCCGGATCGCAAGTCTATCGGATCGGAACCGAATGCTTCTGCGTTGGCCGCACGACCGCACGAAACAACTCACGGGCGCCAGCGCGCACAGCGGATCTCACGAAACCGTGATTCCAAACCATATGTCTGGCTGATTGAATCAATTACGCGCGCGCGCGCTCGCTCGCTCGCTCGCCCGCGTTGGTGTGTTTGTGTGTACCCGCCTATTACGCATTCCCACACCATTTCCCTCGCTCGCTCAACCACCCCCCCCAGTCCCCTTGTTCGAAGGAGCCACACGATGCTCACAGCTTGCAGCGTTGGAAGGCCGGCGTTGGAGGTACCCCGAGCAGGGCGGCCGGAACATTCGGGCGCAACATTGACGTCGCCATCATGATGCGCGCCTGCTGGCTGAGCTGCTGATAGGGATCGGTGTCTGCGGCATTGCCCGCTCTTGATTTGATGGCGGTTGAGGCTGCTGTCGACGACGCCGACGACGACGATGAGGAGAAGATCACCTGCTGGCGATTCTGCTGGATGCGTACGGTGCGATACTCGGCGTACGAGGCGGAGTCGCGCGTGCGATGGGCGCTCGGTTCCATCGCCACTGGCTCAGTGCTGCATCCGACGGGCACACACACACACACACAAACACACAACCACAGACACTTGGGGCGCCGTGTACACTACTGGACTGCGGGACAACTTCCCGGATCGCAAGTCTATCGGATCGGAACCGAATGCTTCTGCGTTGGCCGCACGACCGCACGAAACAACTCACGGGCGCCAGCGCGCACAGCGGATCTCACGAAACCGTGATTCCAAACCATATGTCTGGCTGTCTCTGTGTGTGTGCGTATGTTTTTGTGTATGTCGCATATCCTCCCTGACGTCCCAAGTACTTGTACGTGCATCAAGCGAGCAGCGGGTATATCTGTATGGCGTAGTTGCTCAGTCAGCTTGGGACACATGCACACACACACACACAGCCACGCAACCAGCATCCGTGGTCAACTATATTTAGAAAAATTCGGCCACCACTACCACGGCATCCATCACCAACAGCCGCACCGTCAGACACGCGCCGAACGGCAGATACGCTGGGACGGAGTCCCGTGGGACAGCGGCCGGTAGAGCCCCGCCAGAGCGTCACCGTCGGCGACACTGGCTCGCGTGCGGTGCCCGTGCGCCGCGCGACGACGTTACGCGGCGTGTGGAGTCATCGGATATTATTAGGCGGCAGCTGGCCGCCTTCCAAGCCCCCCCCTTCGCCGTCGGTGTCCGCTCGGCGGTGTTTTGCTTGATTGTAGCGCGCATGCTGGCGTTGTTTTGTTGCCTTTTCGGAATGTACCGTTCTACAAACGGCGAACAACCGAGCCTCAAGAGTTTGGGGAGATCTTGCACGTTGAGCTTGCGACGCTCATTCCAAACATCGCGAAGAGAACGCTGAGGCATTCTCGAACGTTGGATCTGATATCCGGCTGGAAACGTACTACATCCCCGGCCGTCAGGACTTACCGCACGTTCGCGAGCGTGTGCCGCCTGTTGCGATGGTACTTCGGGTGGGGCGGTGGGAGTTGCTGCTGGTGTTTGCCGCCGGTCGGCTGCTGCTGCTTGCCGCCGGCGCCCGCTACCGGCGGTATGAGTGGGACGGCGAGGGCCCGCCGCGCCGAATCGTCCTCATCCGCACTGTACCCATCCTCGATCTCCTCCTCCTCCTCCTCCACGTCCGGTTCCTCCGGCTCGTCCTCCTCCAGGTCGTCGTCCGGGTTCGCTTTTGCCCCGCCATCCTCCACCTCGTCCTCCTCCTCCTCCTCCTCCATCATGGAGCCGCTGGTGTCGGCGTCGTCCGGGTCCCGGCGGGCGTTCGCGTCCCCACTGCCGTTGCGCTTTCGCTCCTCCCGTATGTGCGGCAGCGACTGGGGATGCTGCTGGGCGGAGGTACCGCGATGGCGTTCTCTCTCGTCGTGCTCTGCGCGAATCGCGAACGTGCCAATTAAACCTCGGTGCGGTCGCTGCCAGATGAATGCCGCCGCCGTGCTATGCTACATGATTAACTGACGGGTAAGGGTGGGCATACAGTGTGGGGGAGGTGTCCAGCTTGTTTAGACATCAATATTCACGCGAGAGGGTGTGCGAGAGCGCGCGCGCGCGCGCTTCGATTCAAATGGAGCGCCAAATGCTTCGTTCGCAGCAGCAGTTAGTGCTGGCCGGCGAGGCATAGATCCGGCCGCACGAGACGTTACGACACCGGAACGTAATTAATCGCATCAATGCATGCTGGACGGAGGGGCCACCAGACGTGATGATCCAGAACGTAGTGGACGGGGGTGGGTATGCTGGTGAACACAGCTGCCTACAACTGGAGCTTCCCATGTGGAATAACACTTCTCCAATGTCGAGAGGGATGGGAGATGGGAGGACGGCAATCATCGGATCCCAAGTTCTACAATCGGCGAACCGAACTGAGCGAATAGTTTGGGGAGATCTTTCACGTTGAGCTTGCGACGCTCATTCCAAACATCGTTACGAGAACGCTGAGGTATTCTGGACCATATCAGCGTGGCGAAACATTGCCAAGAAGCAGAACTGATATGCATGTAGCGTACTTTACTGACCAGCTCACGGGAGCCAAGTTTTAAACGAGATTGCAAATGATTCGTTGTACATAATACGGGTGAAAAATGGATTATTTCATTGCTACGATCCGGAGATCTTCCGAGATATCGAAGAACTCTCTCGGTTTTAATCTTCCACCTTCCAGATGCAATGATGCGGAGTATTTAATACGGATAAAACATGGATGACTCTATAGCTACGATCTCGAGATCTCCAGAGATACTGCAGAACTCTCTCAGCTATGAACTTCTACGCCAGATATTCTCTAGAACTGGATCTGGACGGTTGGATCTGATATCATTGGAAGTTCTACAAACGGCGAACAACCGAGCCTCAAGAGTTTGGGGAGATCTTGCACGTTGAGCTTGCGACGCTCATTCCAAACATCGCGAAGAGAACGCTGAGGCATTCTCGAACGTTGGATCTGATATCCGGCTGGAAACGTACTACATCCCCGGCCGTCAGGACTTACCGCACGTTCGCGAGCGTGTGCCGCCTGTTGCGATGGTACTTCGGGTGGGGCGGTGGGAGTTGCTGCTGGTGTTTGCCGCCGGTCGGCTGCTGCTGCTTGCCGCCGGCGCCCGCTACCGGCGGTATGAGTGGGACGGCGAGGGCCCGCCGCGCCGAATCGTCCTCATCCGCACTGTACCCATCCTCGATCTCCTCCTCCTCCTCCTCCACGTCCGGTTCCTCCGGCTCGTCCTCCTCCAGGTCGTCGTCCGGGTTCTAACACCTTGCACACTGCGCCGCTTGGAGCGTTTTTCGGAGCAATGTTTTTGGAGCGGGTGTCCCCAACTACACACAAAAAACCAACAGGCAACGACGAAGACTCCGGGATGCATCTCCGGGTCTAACTGCGCGCTGCATAACGCGTCTCTCTCTCTCTCTCTCTCGTCGTGCTCTGCGCGAATCGCGAACGTGCCAATTAAACCTCGGTGCGGTCGCTGCCAGATGAATGCCGCCGCCGTCCGTCGGTGTCCGCTCGGCGGTGTTTTGCTTGATTGTAGCGCGCATGCTGGCGTTGTTTTGTTGCCTTTTCGGAATGTACCACCAGAGAGCGCACAGAACGCACACACCAACATACCAGTGGGAGGGGATGGCGGTGGATCCTCTGCGCTTGCTGCCGCTGCCGCCGGTACCGCTGCCACCGGCGCTGCTGCTAAAGAAGTACTTGTTGCGAAACATCTTCCACACGGGTCGGCACCCGGATGCGCACTGCGCGCCGCTGTCACAAGGGTGAGTTTTGCGTTTTTTGGAATCACTGCCGCCGCATGGTCGCACCAGGAACCAAGTTGGGGGTTTTTTTTGGAATGATCTCTCTCTCTCTATTTCTCTCTTTGTCTCTCTTCTCTCTTCCACACACACACACACACTCACTGAGCTAAGTCTGTTCTTGTTTCGACCTGCGCTAGTAAGGCAGATGATCCAGGTTCTGCTCACGGCCGTGTGACTCCACAGGTATACTGCGGAGATCGTAACGGATGCACCATCTGGTAGGAATACACGCAGGATCACTAGCGTCACATAGCTCAGTCAGTGCTCCAGGTCAGCACTCACACACACAAGCACACACAAGCACACCAGAATGTCGTAAGGTGACCTGCCGGGAGCATGGAGCACCAGGGGAGCATGGAGCGTTCTGTCCGTACGCACGTCGTCGCCACGACTAGCGCAAGGCACGCAGGCCGGGGCTAGGGTCCAGCCCGCCTAGAGGTGTCCGAGTGGCGGGTATATCTGTATG
>KZ067156.1:98552-109406 GCA_002091845.1 Anopheles cracens | reverse complement strand
TCGGCCACCACTACCACGGCTCGATGGCACCGAGCGGGACAGAGCAATCGCTCCGTGAGCCAGCAATTAATCTGTTATTTGCGATGTGTGTGTGTGTGTGTGTGTGGTAGCACTAGTTTTGCTCCTTTTCCGGAAGGACGGTGGAGCACTGTTTACATCCGTGTCTGCCGCGCGTACTACTTCACCAGGACGGGGCATGGTACACGCTCGTTGAGACGCGGGCTCGAGTGTCCGTGACGGATGCTGATACCATCCCGCAGCGAGAGGAGCGCGCATGCTGGCGTTGTTTTGTTGCCTTTTCGGAATGTACCACCAGAGAGCGCACAGAACGCACACACCAACATACCAGTGGGAGGGGATGGCGGTGGATCCTCTGCGCTTGCTGCCGCTGCCGCCGGTACCGCTGCCACCGGCGCTGCTGCTAAAGAAGTACTTGTTGCGAAACATCTTCCACACGGGTCGGCACCCGGATGCGCACTGCGCGCCGCTGTCACAAGGGTGAGTTTTGCGTTTTTTGGAATCACTGCCGCCGCATGGTCGCACCAGGAACCAAGTTGGGGGTTTTTTTTGGAATGATCTCTCTCTCTCTATTTCTCTCTTTGTCTCTCTTCTCTCTTCCACACACACACACACACTCACTGAGCTAAGTCACCACGCCCGTCTCACCGCCGGCCGCCACACCGGCGGCGGCACCCGCCGGTGTGCCGTCGCCTATCGTTGCCTTCGCAACGCCGGTCCCCTCCGCCACGCCGCCTCCTCCTCCTCCTCCTCCTCGTCGTCCCCGTTCGCTTCGGTCACCGCCGCCGTCGCCCCGGTCTACCTCCCGGCTCCTGCGCCTGTCCTTCGCCTTCGCCGGGTCCGGCACCGTTTCACCACCGCTCGAGCCGCTCCCGCTACCCCGGCTTCCTCCGCCGCTTCCGCCTCCACCTCCTCCTCCTCCGTCGCCGCGACACGGCAAACAGCAGCGGAACAGTCTGGCTGTGGCTTTCCGGCTGGGACTTTCACGCGGATGTGCAGAGCTGCCCGATGGCGCCGCTAGTGGCGGTGGAACCGGTGGCGGCGGCGGCGACGGCAGCGACGGCTGTGGTGCTGGTTGAGGAGACGCGGCGGACCACCCCAGCAGTAGCTTCGACTCGTCCTGCGCCCCGTCCTGTCCGTCCTTCACCTCGCCGTCTTCTTCCTCCTCCTCCTCCTCCTCCTCCTCGTCGTCGGCCGCTTGGTCCTGCTTCTTCTTCTTCCTCCGCCTCAGTCGGTGTACAGCGGCGTTCCGCACCGTCGTTGCGTCGTGCCGCTTCGTCCGGAAAATGGCTACGGCCGCGCCCGTGCCGCCGACCACGACCACAACAACAACAACAACAACAACAACGGCGACGACGCGCGTTTATTCCTGTGCTGCCGCCTGCTGCCGTGCGGATGAGGCACGCAGCCCGTGACGCCAGGCTTCGGGCAGTAGTAGTAACACGCACACTGAGCCACAACCGCAGGGTGCCGGTTTACGCTGCACCTCCATCCAGCAGACACCGGTCACAGCAGGCAAGCGATGGCGCTGGAACGTACCGGAACGGCCGCATTCGGAGCGTCTAGCGGGAGAGAGAGAGAGAGACAAACAGCGAGAACGGAAAGGCTTTGTTTAGTAGCAGGACAATGTACGCAGCAAAACACTGCACGCAGGAGCGTAAACAAACATGGTAAAACAATAAACGTTCCTTATCACAGATTCGGTTCGGTTCACTCGATGCACACAGCGCACACAGTGGCGAGAGCGGACGCCTGTCCCTGCCTCTCTTTCTCACGCACGTACACACTCCACCCGTGTGCTGGTCGGCCGCTCCATTGTGACTGAGCGCTGGGGGGGTATCGTTCGATGACAGCCTCCACTGTCATCCGGCGAGTCCCCAAGTGACAGAAAGGACCACTAACAAATTTAGTGGCGTTTCATTCGAATCAGTGACTCAGTGATTCATTATTCTATTTAAAGCGCTCAAACTCCATTACTCTCCCAAGGTTCCATTACTCCATTACAAGTAATAAGCAGTAGCTTAACCAGTGATGAAAAGAAAAGAAAAACAAAGAAGGGAAGCACCCAAAGACGAACAAAAGTTCGAAGCTTACGGGAGGGGACGAAGAAAGAGGTTGTGGTTAACAGGTCTTCTACGATTCACGAATATAACCATTCACAATTCTCAAATCTGAACTCTTTGAAGATATTGACGGTTCATTTCGAACGATGAATCTGAATTAGGTTCGCACATCAACAGCTTAATGTCACCTCGACGACCCCGCTAGCGCTATTCGAACGCATACTAATGCGCCGGAAGTGCTGTTGATTGGAGTACGCTATTAGATTGATTAATCCAAAGCTCCGAATGTAAATGCCTCAATGGTATCCGGTCTCCTTGCGCGTGTACTTGCTTACATAACGACCATCGCCAGCACACACAACAACAACAACAACAAAACCCTAACCCTAGACTCCCTAGGCTTGGTCCCTCCGGTATATCTGATTGCGCGTGAATGATCCTTGGAATCGTGCCTGACGGAGAGGCATTACGAGGCGTGGGCGAACCACACACACAGATGGGAAGGTGTTCTTCATTGCACTCCGCGGCCAGCAACGTCAATCTGTTGCGTTGAATGTGTCGTTCCTGCTCTGCCGCTTTCGCCTTCTCTTCTTCTTCCTCCCGTTCCTGGCGATAGCCCGAACGAAACCGAGATATTGGCGTACCATGCAACGACAAAAGAAGCACACAGGGTAGCCAACCCTTTCGATGGCACCGAGCGGGACAGAGCAATCGCTCCGTGAGCCAGCAATTAATCTGTTATTTGCGATGTGTGTGTGTGTGTGTGGTAGCACTAGTTTTGCTCCTTTTCCGGAAGGACGGTGGAGCACTGTTTACATCCGTGTCTGCCGCGCGTACTACTTCACCAGGACGGGGCATGGTACACGCTCGTTGAGACGCGGGCTCGAGTGTCCGTGACGGATGCTGATACCATCCCGCAGCGAGAGGCAAACCGCCTTACGTAACGGGACGCTTGCCCACTTGCCCACGAGATGAAGAACACTTCACTGGCACACAAACACACACACGCACACACATGCGATGTTCATGCCGTGGCATAAACTGTGTCATGTCACTCCAAGCCGAGAACGAGACTATAAGCGACCGGTAATGAAGCATGTGATCCACTCCATCCGCGTGCGACACTCTTAATCAGCAGCGCTACGAAGTGAGCTGCAGTGTGAGGCGGCCTCTCACAGGCAGGCAGGACAAGATACTCGTGTTTGGCGGTCGGTACCGTGCCCCTTCTGCTCGCCGGACGGTATCCCTGCCAGCGGAACCTCCTCATGCGAGGCATCGCAGGTGTCATCGTGTTCCGGGGTGTCCCCAACCTGTAGGTTTGTTGCGAGACCTCCCATCAGTACTCCATTTCGTGAGCGATTTGGCACCGCACCGCAGCTGGTCCGACAACCGTTTGCGGAAAGGACGTCACTGTTATTATTTCTTCCGCCCGTCCCACTCCGCTGCCAGTGTCATGTGCTCCAGAGTCCAGTAGGAAGCAGTGCCTCCCGCACACAACACCGGGTGCGTTTGCGCGAAAAAACGCAATGACAGCGCGCTGTCACACTCTCGCTCACTAGAGTGTGTACTACCCGTTCCTCTCACTCGCACGCAAGGCATCTCACTTGTGACACACACACACACCCACACGTGGATGGCTTTCCACGCTTCCACGGTCACGTCGGTGTGTATATATTTGATCGTTTAAAACACCTTTCCCGTTCGCTCCAGCTCCCGCTTTCTTCCCCCCCCAGCGCTCAGTCACAATGGAGCGGCCGACCAGCACACGGGTGGAGTGTGTACGTGCGTGAGAAAGAGAGGCAGGGACAGGCGTCCGCTCTCGCCACTGTGTGCGCTGTGTGCATCGAGTGAACCGAACCGAATCTGTGATAAGGAACGTTTATTGTTTTACCATGTTTGTTTACGCTCCTGCGTGCAGTGTTTTGCTGCGTACATTGTCCTGCTACTAAACAAAGCCTTTCCGTTCTCGCTGTTTGTCTCTCTCTCTCTCTCCCGCTAGACGCTCCGAATGCGGCCGTTCCGGTACGTTCCAGCGCCATCGCTTGCCTGCTGTGACCGGTGTCTGCTGGATGGAGGTGCAGCGTAAACCGGCACCCTGCGGTTGTGGCTCAGTGTGCGTGTTACTACTACTGCCCGAAGCCTGGCGTCACGGGCTGCGTGCCTCATCCGCACGGCAGCAGGCGGCAGCACAGGAATAAACGCGCGTCGTCGCCGTTGTTGTTGTTGTTGTTGTTGTTGTGGTCGTGGTCGGCGGCACGGGCGCGGCCGTAGCCATTTTCCGGACGAAGCGGCACGACGCAACGACGGTGCGGAACGCCGCTGTACACCGACTGAGGCGGAGGAAGAAGAAGAAGCAGGACCAAGCGGCCGACGACGAGGAGGAGGAGGAGGAGGAGGAGGAAGAAGACGGCGAGGTGAAGGACGGACAGGACGGGGCGCAGGACGAGTCGAAGCTACTGCTGGGGTGGTCCGCCGCGTCTCCTCAACCAGCACCACAGCCGTCGCTGCCGTCGCCGCCGCCGCCACCGGTTCCACCGCCACTAGCGGCGCCATCGGGCAGCTCTGCACATCCGCGTGAAAGTCCCAGCCGGAAAGCCACAGCCAGACTGTTCCGCTGCTGTTTGCCGTGTCGCGGCGACGGAGGAGGAGGAGGTGGAGGCGGAAGCGGCGGAGGAAGCCGGGGTAGCGGGAGCGGCTCGAGCGGTGGTGAAACGGTGCCGGACCCGGCGAAGGCGAAGGACAGGCGCAGGAGCCGGGAGGTAGACCGGGGCGACGGCGGCGGTGACCGAAGCGAACGGGGACGACGAGGAGGAGGAGGAGGAGGAGGCGGCGTGGCGGAGGGGACCGGCGTTGCGAAGGCAACGATAGGCGACGGCACACCGGCGGGTGCCGCCGCCGGTGTGGCGGCCGGCGGTGAGACGGGCGTGGTGACGATGGCGGCGCTCGTCACCGGGACCGACGGCACCAAGCGGCTGCTCACCGGCAACGGGCGGCCCCGGAACAGCGTCCTGCAGGCGTCGCTCGCCAAGCAGGAGGAGGACGACGAGGAGGAGGCCGACGCGGACGACGACGACGACGAGCGGCCCGAGCGCGTCTGCCCGGTGCCGCTGCTGCCGGCGCCGGCGATGGCCGGCATGATCGGGACGGCGGCCGGGCGGCAGCGGGCCGGACGCCATCGCGGTACCTCCGCCCAGCAGCATCCCCAGTCGCTGCCGCACATACGGGAGGAGCGAAAGCGCAACGGCAGTGGTTTTTTTGTGTGTAGTTGGGGACACCCGCTCCAAAAACATTGCTCCGAAAAACGCTCCAAGCGGCGCAGTGTGCAAGGTGTTGTGCGAGTCGTCCGGACTTGGCGGAGACAGTGGGCCGCTGCGGGAAGCACGTAATACGCACCTTGCAACGGTGTGTGGTGACGTCGCGTGGGAATCCGGCGGGGCGGCGGTGCTAGTCGGGATCTAGCCGGGGAGCTTTCAATTCTGCCCCATGAACTACTATGATCACCATTGCTTCGATTATTCGCCACCGGGCATCCCAACGCCTCCCGAACTCTCGTGCTCTGTCTGTCGCGTGTTCGGTGCTGTCGGTGCAACGCCTCCATTGATTGGTTTGCGTTCTTTTGTTTTGCTGATGTGCATGTGTGTGTGTGTGCGTGTTTGTGCACACTTCCCGACTTCCCATCCACGCCCCGCGGGATCAATTGAACACCTGATTGCGTATTTTGTTTCGAAACGCTCGATTTCGAGCAGTGGAGCAGCAGCAGCAGCAGCAGCGCCCTGCTCGGGGTACCTCCAACGCCGGCCTTCCAACGCTGCAAGCTGTGAGCATCGTGTGGCTCCTTCGAACAAGGGGACTGGGGCGGGTGGTTGAGCGAGCGAGGGAAATGGTGTGGGAATGCGTAATAGGCGGGTACACACAAACACACCAACGCGGGCGAGCGAGCGAGCGAGCGCGCGCGCGCGTAATTGATTCAATTCATTAGAGCTGGTACGCGGAGCACAATGCGAGTCGGAGTTTCGGAGTCCGGGCAGGCGGGCTAGGCTAGGCGGGAAAGTTTCGGAAATCACCCAGATTGTTTCATTGTGTTTGCGGAACGGTGGGTCCCTTTAATGACCGGCCTGCCTGCCTGCCTGCCATTACACCTCCGCGGTGACGACGGTGTCATGCGCCATCTTGCGCCCTTACTGGCCGGACAACGCAGCTGCGTTCGCACGTCCAGAACTCGTCACCTCGCAGGGCGCCCGCCGTGACGCTCTTTGGCGATGCTCCAACGCTAGCGGCTGCCCGCGGTTCGGTTATCAGCTGCACCGAAACTTCGCTAACCAGGCAGGAGCAACGCCAATATGGATGCTTCGGTGTAAAAATAAGCTTGTGTGTGATACACCGCAACCGCGCAAAAACGCATACACACATTCGTACGTTCTCAGTATCAATTAGTATCAGTATGCATTTTTTTTTTCACTGTTAATGACAGATAGTGGCAGGGGTATAGGAGCACGACGGCGATGCAACTCGAATAGAAATAATGATTATTATATATTGCAAAAAAAAACAACACACATAAAATCCAACCGAAGACATTTCTGGTAGTATTGGTAACGGAAACAAAAGAAAAACAAAAAAAAAACATCAGCAATATCATAAGGAGAAGCAGGAGTGTTTGAACGCATTTACACACATACGCAAACACTTTTTTATACGAAACATGAAGAAGAAGACGTAGAAGAAAACGGGCCAGCAGTCTTGTGTTTTCTTCTACGTCTTCTTCTTCATGTTTCGTATAAAAAAGTGTTTGCGTATGTGTGTAAATGCGTTCAAACACTCCTGCTCCTCCTTATGATATTGCTGATGTTTTTTTTTGTTTTTCTTTTGTTTCCGTTACCAATACTACCAGAAATGTCTTCGGTTGGATTTTATGTGTGTTGTTTTTTTTTGCAATATATAATAATTATTATTTCTATTCGAGTTGCATCGCCGTCGTGCTCCTATACCCCTGCCACTATCTGTCATTAACAGTGAAAAAAAAATGCATACTGATACTAATTGATACTGAGAACGTACGAGTGTGTGTATGTGTTTTTGCGCGGTTGCGGTGTATCACACACAAGCTTATTTTTACACCGAAGCATCCATATTGGCGTTGCTCCTGCCTGGTTAGGCCGTTTGATTTCGCATCCTCAACACATCCTGGTGTGCCGGACATATACATATATATGAAATAGGTTCTTGTAAAAAGTTTCACATTGCGCCATGTGTGTCTGTGTGTGTGTGTGTCTGTATGTTTGTGACTGTCATGAAATATCGCTTATAGCACACATTTTATATATCATATTTCTTCGTGTTTTTTTGCTTTCACTCGTTTGTTTCAATTCGATCGAATCGACCTCTCGCTACGAGCGAAACACAGTCCTACTGCTTTCGTGTCTTAACCCACGTAGCGGGCAAGAAGAAGAAAAAAAAACCTATCCACATTCTCACAACTGTGTATCACTTTTGTTAAAAAATGGTAACATACACACACACACGCACATCTATCCTAGTCATTTTATAGACTCTTACTCTTTGCACGGAACATATTTTCCGGATTGATCGAGATCTTCTATTCCGATTTTTTTTTTCATAGAAAGAGAGGAAGAGTAGGAACTCGCACGTTTGGATTGAGGTCTTCCTCTGCTCTCGCTAGGTGTGCTGTTCTCTTAGGATATCATTCCAGAAATCGTCACCTCACCCTGGTTACCTTTGCTGTTGCTTGCCACTTGGTGTTTAACATTACATTCGAGCGTTTTGGCGGGCGTAGAACTGTATATGTATGTGTGTGTGTGCTGTCTCCTGATCGTCGTGGCAGCCACGTATAGGATGTGTATAATGTGTTTTTTCTGTTGTTCACAAATCACAACACTCGGTTGGTTCGCTTTCTACTGCTTAAGGGTTCTGAACTTTGAGGTTAACATCTTCCGCCATTGTTGGATTGTTTCTTTTTTATTATTTGGATTTCACCTTTTAACCTCTCTCTTTCTAATGCTAGCGCTACGCAGGTTTTGAAACGATTTAAGCCACACCAAGTGGGAGGAGAAAACGACATAAAAGAATACTTGTGTTTGGCGTAAACATGACGAGAGAAAAAAAAACAGTACAAAATGAAAATAAAACATATAAACGAAACAAAACTAAACAAAAAAAAATCCCCAAAAGAGGTAAAAAATATAAAACAAAGAAAAAAAATATAAACAAAATAACAAAAAATAGAAACCCATTCGTAAATGTGTAAAAAAAAACTGTAGCACTATTCCTCTGGTTCTCCCTTTCTCGTTTGAGAAAACAAAACACAACGTGCCAAAAAAAACAAAAAAAACCCACTCAATTGGAGTTGGGTTTAAGAGAGAGAAAGAGAGAAGAAAAAGAGCCGCATTACACAACGGGGGTGGAAAAGGGGTGGAAAAAACACTCACACCAATTGAGGAGACAGAAACCAAAAGGATAGCTCCGACGAGAGCGGGTTTCCTCTGTAGCCCGTACCGGGCCCTTCCAGCGGCTCACTACCATCCGAGACGTGCAAAACACATCGGGCCAGCAGTCTTGTGTTTTCTTCTACGTCTTCTTCTTCATGTTTCGTATAAAAAAGTGTTTGCGTATGTGTGTAAATGCGTTCAAACACTCCTGCTCCTCCTTATGATATTGCTGATGTTTTTTTTTGTTTTTCTTTTGTTTCCGTTACCAATACTACCAGAAATGTCTTCGGTTGGATTTTATGTGTGTTGTTTTTTTTTGCAATATATAATAATCATTATTTCTATTCGAGTTGCATCGCCGTCGTGCTCCTATACCCCTGCCACTATCTGTCATTAACAGTGAAAAAAAAATGCATACTGATACTAATTGATACTGAGAACGTACGAATGTGTGTATGCGTTTTTGCGCGGTTGCGGTGTATCACACACAAGCTTATTTTTACACCGAAGCATCCATATTGGCGTTGCTCCTGCCTGGTTATACTCCTGCACTCCTGATGCTGACAGAAAAAGTAAATCTATATGTGCCACACACAACCGTAGCATACACAGTCACACCTGAGGAATTCGTTGCAATTCGGAAGAGGATGTTGATTTCCGTGAGTACTCCAGCTCGTATTCTGCCCTTCACTACCGCTTCGTCGCGTGTACGGGGTCCCAGTGTTGATGTTTGACATCCGCAGTCATGGAAGGCTCCAGAGAGCAGAGCGCGCGTGCCTGTTTGTTGTACATCCCACGCTCCGCGCGTTATCTTGGCAATTTCGCTGGCACTTCCACTTGGAGTTGAAAGTCGCGAAACGGGGCGGGGCGCTACCGGTAAGGAACGGTTGCGGGAAGAACTTGAAGATGCGGCTGCAAATGGCGGCGAATGACGAGACGAGCGATTGCTGTTTGGGGTTGGGGTGGGTGGTGTTGGCGCTGGGTCGTTAGCGGAATTTCCTTCTCATCTACCAGCACTCTAGCTGCTGCTCTCCACCTATCTATCTACTACTACTTCTACTACTGCTGCTCCCTGATGTTGCTGCTGACCCGTCGCATCACTGTCCCATCACACCCCGTTACGACCCCCCCCCCCCACTCATACTCCTCCGGCTCCAGAGAGCAGAGCGCGCGTGCCTGTTTGTTGTACATCCCACGCTCCGCGCGTTATCTTGGCAATTTCGCTGGCACTTCCACTTGGAGTTGAAAGTCGCGAAACGGGGCGGGGCGCTACCGGTAAGGAACGGTTGCGGGAAGAACTTGAAGATGCGGCTGCAAATGGCGGCGAATGACGAGACGAGCGATTGCTGTTTGGGGTTGGGGTGGGTGGTGTTGGCGCTGGGTCGTTAGCGGAATTTCCTTCTCATCTACCAGCACTCTAGCTGCTGCTCTCCACCTATCTATCTACTACTACTTCTACTACTGCTGCTCCCTGATGTTGCTGCTGACCCGTCGCATCACTGCCCCCCCCCCCCTTCCCCCCCCCCCCCCCCCCTACTCATACTCCTCCTTTCTTCTCCTCCTCGACCCTTCGGACCCTGCCGGGGGGAGGAGCACGACTGCTCGACGGCAACTGCTTCTGCTGCGGCTGCCGCTTAGGCACGCTTCTCCTCCTCGATGGTTTCGCGTGTCGGCAGCGGGTTCTTCTCGAGCGTCTCGGCGTGCTTCAGGCGCGATGTGTCGAACGACTCGATGCCCTCGATGAATCGCTGCACGCCCTTCTCGGCTTGGATTGCTGTTCGATGCGGAGGAGATGGCGGGGGAAAAGGAAGAGATGTATCAGTGCATCTATACGATTAAGATACGGTTCGTGACGGTTGACGAGTGTTGCAAGCGTGTTACGAGTGTTGCAAGCCGTCATTAGCAGGCCAAGGCAGGAAAGAAGCGTTCGGCGCGTCAAGAACTGTGCTCATGTTGGATGACTCTAAAGTTGAATCTATTGACACTTTAGTTTTCTAAGTACCTATCATGACGATAACTTGCGTTGCCTTTGCAATTCCAGTAAAATTTTGCACCGTACGCGGCTTATCTACTTCTTGCAAAATGTTCAAGCTAAATCTCAAGATCTCTACTTCTCTTTTGCTTCAGACTATTGCAAGTCGTACACATTGCTGGCAAGTTCTAGCTTCCTGACCTAACCTACGCACAGGATTTGTTGCTTAAGCAACGTTGCGCGATTTGGAAAATATTCATGATTTACTAACACTTCCGGTAGGATATCACAAACACCATAAAATGTAAGTCCTTTCCTGAGACTCTGTGTCAACCCTTAATCTACATCCGAAGTC
>KZ067155.1:197042-211379 GCA_002091845.1 Anopheles cracens | reverse complement strand
GATGCTTGTTGCTCCGGGTTTAATACTTGTTAGCGTCAAGTCGTGAACAACTTATATAAACTGTATGAAAATGTTTTTTTTAAAGAATATTAACAAGCCGAATAAATAATATGAAATAAAACAGCAAACAATATTGGATTGTCTCCGAAATATTTCTTGAATACTGAAATTATAAAACAAACTTCGGCGTTCATTAATAATTGCAATGAGAGTACTTCAATTATACAAGAGTACCCAGCATATAAGTAAGATTTTATTCAAAAGATATGAAAGTGCTATACGTTCGCAAAGAAGAAATCTCACTAATACACCCACCATATGATACCAGACATAGGACTACCAGACCATATTTTGCGGTTAAAACGACCCGTAAGATACGTCGTCTCCATGGCAACTAAAGCACATATTTCATGAAGCAACAAAAATCTGATTTTGACCAGGGCTAGCAACAATGACAACCAATAAAAAAATGTAGGTAAAACTTTTCGAAAGTCAACATTAGGCAATGAGAAATTTCAAAAACTCAACCATGAGAAGTGTACCATTGCTTAACCATAAAATACAACTCGTAAAACTTTTTGAGCACAAGAGAGAGAGAGAAAGAGTTTAATGATTGACAAGAAGAGGACGTTGCGCTAAGATTCCTCACAACCTCCAGATCCAACATATTTTATATGAAACGAATAATGTTCATTGAAAAAAAAATGCTAGAGATGCTATGGGTATGTATATTTTGAAATAATTATATTACTAACAAACATTATTGTTTTCTTAAGTTATGAGAACTGAGTTGAATTGGACCCACGAATCAATAAAAATTCACATCCTGTATATGCATAAGATATCACTATACCGTTTCTGTTTTTAACCTATTACAAGCACAAACATCCTACGTTCATGTTATATTTCATTGTCTTTTGTCACTTACCAAAGAACACGTTGAACACGTACAACAGCTTCTTCTTGCGGAATTCCGAGATTGGGGACATTTTTCAATAGTTATGTGTTTGTAGCACTGGTGGAAAGACAGATCTGAAATTCAGAGAAATGAACAACTAAAAGTTAAGAATTTTGTTTTTAATATCACATGCATGTATTTCTGATATTCATATTATGTTCCGTAAACAAGTTCAGTTACCATTAAAATATTGTCTTTCCCAATTCCCAATTATTTGGAATTATCGTTCGCCAGTAGAGTTCACCATTCCCAAGTGGAAAATAATAGCTCCGAATCGTTTAGAAGACTGTGTTACGCAAAACGGCAATCAGTTCGGGAACCCTTTCAGATCATGTTTTCAACAAAAAAAAAACTCGATCATTACCAATATTGGAAACATTGATAAGATGTAATAGCAACCCCACTTCAAATGATCCTATCACTTACCGATACCGTTCAACGTAATCGGCACTCCCGAGTAAAATATTGCTTTATTCCCATGGTGATAATGACGGCTGCATGAAAAGGTGCCGACCATTTCGAGACCAATTTTACTTTCGCAACTAGAAATCCTAAAATACTACGAGCTCGTTAGGAGGCTTCCGAAACTTATTTTTTTTTCTATTACATTCTTCCGATGTCCTGGTTCGGCATTTGTAATTTTCTTTGAGTGAAATTTCCCGTAATTGGATAATGGAGAGAGTTAGATGGTATAGGTAGGATTTGGGACAGGTCACGTCATAAGAAAACCGGAAATGCGCATCGCTTGAAATTTCATGGATTGTGTATCGAATATAAAATGCCAATGGATCGTAATATAGAACTTAAAACGTTTAAAGTCAAGTAGTTCTATGTGTATAAGACCTATTTCTACGTTTTCCATGTTGGCTGATTATTTCAATATGGTGGTAATCATACACAATTTTACTATTTGTAAGTATTCACGTCACACTTAGTGAGTTTAAAAATGTTGTTGACATGCGTAGCTTGATACGCATTTATATAGTTATGAATTCTTATGTCCTAGAAGAGGGACAGCCATGCAATGTAAAATTGACTCTTATATTTGGCTATCCTTTCTGTATTAAATTAGCTATCCGTATTGAATACACACAGTAAATTGTCAGTCGTTTCAGCAATGAACTGTAACTGTGTTATTTACTATCGTCCTGTATTACTGTTATCTGAGCAGTTTGACATTAGCTGTCAGTCATGGGACAGAGATTAATGTACATGCGAACAGAGATTAACGTCTTGGGACAGTACTATATTTGTACTAATGAGATGTGTAGTGTGAAGATTTACAATATTGTTGCTTGTTGTTAATAATAATTAACGTATCCATCAAATCCAGCATTTGTCAAAGAGAGAGAGAGATTCCAAGAACAATGAAAGGATTAGTAGGGTAGTAGTGCATTGTTGTCATAATGAAAAGAGAATGGAAAATTTATTTTTTTTTTCTATTACATTCTTCCGATGTCCTGGTTCGGCATTTGTAATTTTCTTTGAGTGAAATTTCCCGTAATTGGATATCGTACATCGTATTCTAAATGCATTCCTTTTTCCTTGTCAGGTGGGTTTGTTTCAAACCATAACTGCCAGTTTCCAAATGGAAAGACCAGAGCCACATGCTTCATTAAAAGCTTCACACGTTGATTGCACTAAGTTTGTCACCAAATTTAGAACGCATATTTTACTCTTAACGATCACATTAAGCAACCAGTCTGATTGTGGGTAGCCACCGGTGCGGTTTCGTCGAATCTTCTATCATTCGCTCGTTTTTGGCAATTAAAGGCTGGTTGCTGATATTTTTTACCAAAAAAGTACTCGTAGCTCGCCAAAAAAGTACTCAATTAGCCACTTTTTGTATAATATTCCAGTCACTTATGCCACTGTAGAATGGTGGAAGATTAATTGTTTTCCAAGTGCTATCCTGTTGTTTGACATAAAAACGCATGGAAACAATTTTTAATAGTTTAGTTCAATGTTCAAACCATATCATTGATCAATGTTAAGGAGAAAATACCTTCTATTAAGTGACAGAGTCGATTTTTAGAATATTTGTTTGCACCTGTAATCTCTTGCGAAGCACCGATACGTGATTAGTTGATTGTAGAGCATTTATCAACTATTCATTGCATTGGTGAAATTGCTATATCCAATCCTATTGATATTTACGAATTTTCCCCAAGTAATACAAACATCAGCAGTAATTGTGTTTGATTCAGAGTACAGTGCACTTACTTGAAACAATAAAAACAAAAATAACTCTGGTTTAAAGCACCTTTGTGGTCCCCACACCTTCTTCATGATATTTCTCTCCCGTGTGTGTTCAATATTGTACCGCACTGACGATACGTGCATCAATTGTCTGGTTGAAAAGTGGTGTGTTTTATGATGCATATGCTACCCATTAATTGATTTATGCGTACCAAATACATTTCACAGCGTGAGTTAATGTGTATTCATTTAACACTAATAAGGAAAGGGTGGGTTGTTTGTATCTACTTTTTATGTGCTTCTTGTTTTGAAGAGGTAGAAGAAACAACTTCTGACAAAACTTAATAACTAACACCCTAAAATAGTTTCCGAACGTCCAAGTAAAATTTTGCCAGATTACGTTAATAAATTCCATAAATCGTCTGATTGGGTCAAAATGGTCCCCAATAGTCTTCAAAGGTGTATTCAAAGTCGTTGGCCAATAGTGTTAAATGAGAAATGCATAGTGCCTCGGTTGACAGCAACCAGTCTGATTGTGGGTAGCCACCGGTGCGGTTTCGTCGAATCTTCTATCATTCGCTCGTTTTTGGCAATTAAAGGCTGGTTGCTGATATTTTTTACCAAAAAAGTACTCGTAGCTCGCCAAAAAAGTACTCAATTAGCCACTTTTTGTATAATATTCCAGTCACTTATGCCACTGTAGAATGGTGGAAGATTAATTGTTTTCCAAGTGCTATCCTGTTGTTTGACATAAAAACGCATGGAAACAATTTTTAATAGTTTAGTTCAATGTTCAAACCATATCATTGATCAATGTTAAGGAGAAAATACCTTCTATTAAGTGACAGAGTCGATTTTTAGAATATTTGTTCGCACCTGTAATCTCTTGCGAAGCACCGATACGTGATTAGTTGATTGTAGAGCATTTATCAACTATTCATTGCATTGGTGAAATTGCTATATCCAATCCTATTGATATTTACGAATTTTCCCCAAGTAATACAAACATCAGCAGTAATTGTGTTTGATTCAGAGTACAGTGCACTTACTTGAAACAATAAAAACAAAAATAACTCTGGTTTAAAGCACCTTTGTGGTCCCCACACCTTCTTCATGATATTTCTCTCCCGTGTGTGTTCAATATTGTACCGCACTGACGATACGTGCATCAATTGTCTGGTTGAAAAGTGGTGTGTTTTATGATGCATATGCTACCCATTAATTGATTTATGCGTACCAAATACATTTCACAGCGTGAGTTAATGTGTATTCATTTAACACTAATAAGGAAAGGGTGGGTTGTTTGTATCTACTTTTTATGTGCTTCTTGTTTTGAAGAGGTAGAAGAAACAACTTCTGACAAAACTTAATTACGTAATAACCATTGTACGGTTGAACAGATGCAAATATAATAAATGCAATTAGGCAGTATAACTGAGCGAATGCTGCAAAATAATACAATCGTACAAAGTGGGGAAACAATATGTAATAATAGCTTGATAATTCAGTAGCTTTTTCAAAGCCTACTAGTGGCTTACTTATAACATAACAAGCAGAATAATTAAATTCTAATCGTACATCATATCTATTACGTACAATCTATAATATGCGTTGTAATCATCATGAGTACATGAGTACATCATTGAATCATTAGTTGTAATTTAGAAAATCGTAGTTTAAACACCGTTTATTTATGCAAGTTATTTATTATAGAAAAGGTGTAGAGACACCACAACTCCATCTTCACACATCGTTAATAAAAGAATGTGTACAGGTTTCTCGATTACCACATACTAGTCGGCCCCTATATTACTGTAGCTTTTAGTACAATATAAACTAATGCATACTTCAACAACATAAGTCACCTTTAGATCTTTGCACATATCTTAGATCTTATCTATAGATCTTTGGCACCATGCAGACTTCTGTTTAGTGAAACAACCCCAAAAGAGCGTCATCAGAACGATAAATACTAGAGGCTATTTTGCAGACAAAAAATTATATTTAGACACTAATTAAACGAGTCATACTGTATCGCCTGCCCAGCCATACTGAAAACTTATCTTTTCGTCTCCGGTGTTCATTTTTCAACCACTTGCTCGTCTGTTAAGACATGCAAAACCTGTACTATGAAGTTCTTCTGTATTTGCATTTCGCCTGTTGCCATTTGTTAATTGTACGCTCTTTAAGCCTGAACTGTACTGCTCCTCTGCGCATTTCAATTTCGCAGGAACGGACAGCTTGGGAAAGTTTTAATTGATTTTTTAATCAAAGAAATTGGTCTCAAACAATGTTGCATTTTTTGCTGTGGTGCAATTGTCAATTATATTTCGTCACTTTAAATATGTCCAGAAAATAACTGCTAAATTACATTAAACGTGTTGTCTTTGACGCTCCTGAAGCTGACCAATTTTATCATCCAATGTCATATTTCATTTGTACATTTATGTTTATGCATAGCTTTACTCTTAATTTATTCAAGTCGTTTAACGTTCAAAGTAGACCATTCCAACTTCGGAATAAAAACACCATAATAGCTTATGTTTGGTTTAAAAATGGAACAGTTATCAAATAACAACTCTCATAACCATTTAGCGTTGACGATGTCAAAACTTTTTCGGTGTCTTGATAATCAACACCAGCAGATCTTTGGTCCCCAATAGTCTTCAAAGGTGTATTCAAAGTCGTTGGCCAATAGTGTTAAATGAGAAATGCATAGTGCCTCGGTTGACAAATGTATACAGACGTAATAACCATTGTACGGTTGAACAGATGCAAATATAATAAATGCAATTAGGCAGTATAACTGAGCGAATGCTGCAAAATTGCCAAAATGAAAAGTTTAGATAAAAAAAAACTCACTTTTCTGTGCCCTATTTATTTTGTCCAGCGCTGCTCAACTGCTTTATAGATTATTTCAATAAAAACAACATCACGCTTTGTATATCTCGTCATAAATTGAAATTAAATTTCTTTCTGCTCAAGCGACACACAACTGGTGCGATCGGCAACTGGGCACCTATCCAAAAGTTGATTATATCGATCGGATGATGTTTGCCATTCGGTATTAAAAGCATGGTACATGCCACTGAGCATGTGCTCTAGTTAATTCTTATCAACATAGGTAGTTTAAAGAGTGTTATTCTTGTTATTGAAATAATATTCAACCACGTGAAACACTTTCCGTTTTCACTAGAGCTCGATCTACACCATCTACCGTCATCGTTGGTTTAGCTCAATATGCGAACCACAATATCAAAACTTGAAAACAGCAAGGCTTTTAAAATCACATCGACCTTCCGAGAGTTTCAGTTCGGTATGAATTGTGATTGTTCTCCCTCCACATTGCATTCCTGATTTAGCTGGATTTTATCCATCTATTACTACCGTTAACCGGAGAGAACCCGAAATTGTTTTTATTATCTTTTCTGCAAATCTCGGCTTCACGTGTGTCCCATATCAAGTATACGCACCCAAACTAGTTTTCGTGTTTGCTTTCAGATCAACGAGTATGACCAAAGAAATGGAGATAAAATTATTAAATGAGTTTTAATTCCCCAAAGATACTCTCGGGTCATCTGGAGCACAATGGTCGCATTTGTTTACACGCCAGAGAAGATAACGAAACTTTCGTTTCGCTTCAAATGACGGCAATCTTATCTCTCGTGGGAAGTAAAATAACCATTCTCTATGTGAACCACACAATGCAAGACCTAATTATAAAAGTTTCATTCTTTCTATGACACTTCCTGCATGCAGGATTCTGTTGCGATGTTGTTTTAACAAATCTTATCCTTTTCTATCCTGGTATCCTGTTAATACATTTAACTTTAAAGCTAATGTATGAATTTGTATGAATAATTTCATCATATTTATGTTTATCGGATAATCTACTTCTAATAACAATGTAAGCTACTCTATACTAAGATCTTCAAATATAAGCATTTGAATGGAGTTCTTATGACTACAGCAAATGTCACATTGCTTTAATTATCATTCTCCATTCTGAAGCGTTGGTATACTGTTATAAACACATCGTTATCGTTATTCAAAACTTATTAGCAGCTTAACCGAGCCAACTTCCATAGCGAAAGTTGCAGCTTTTCATAATGAGTACTTATCAATAAGCACTAGCAGGGTCTCCTTTTAAACTCAAGGGCCACTTGGTTTGGTTAACCCAGAACGTAGTATGAGCAAACGTGTTGAGCTATGAGAAACTCCAAATGTGGGATACAGCTTCTGTTCATTGCCATCCTCTTAACAATTTTCAAACAGGATGGACCGAAGCGGGACACTGAATGCAAGCGATGACGCCTTGCGTGTAGATGAATAAATTTCGTGTCAATGTGAAACGTGGCCTATGGAAGCATAGCAGAACCCATCCTTGCTCGTCAGCACCGATTGATGAGATCGAACGTAGTACCCCAAAACGAACACCACAGTACGGCCAGATTGGCCTCATGGATGACAGTGACAGAATGAAGAGGAGATTGATGATAGCGTTTGATTTCACCTCGATCGGTTGGGTCATGTCCTTTCTTTAGAGACCATTGCTGTGCATTGCCACTATCGGCTACAGTGTAATGTGTTCATGGGGTCGGTAGTGAGTGTATTCATGTTTTCAACATAATTTCTCTTTCCGTTCTGTGGGTCATGTAATGAGGATAATGGTTGAAAAAATCTGGGTGAGACTAAAGAATGCAAAGTAATATTCACTGCTTCTTAATCCTGGATTTTATATTTTTGTTGTTCATTGCATTCGTTAAATGCACAAAGTTTGTCATCATGTGGTTCGCATTGTTTTAGTCACCAAATCCTATGGATGCATCAATACAGGCAACATTATCATCGAGTGAAGAGATTAAAGAGTATCGGAAAAGAATGCTTGGACGATCGTTCTACAAATCTCAAATCGTGATGTTCCTCGTGCTCTATCTTTCACCTTGTAAAGCATCATTTTTGTTTTGTTCTAACGGCTCCTGCAATGTTGGACTGCCTGTCCCCAGACTTAACTGTTTTACATAGACAGATTATCTGCGCTTTGGGATATATCTGCACTATGAAACTGGCCCTGAGGGATGCTTTTAAACTTGTTATTATAGTTCAATTCACCCAATTTTCTCTCTTTTCTGTTTGGGTTTTATCACTTTCATTCGAAAGTGTAGCATACCATTAAATCATTTAAAAAATCTTATCGCCGTAGCATAGTTAGTAAAATGTTTTAAGGATATCATTTTTTACTGGAGAGTTTGTTTTTGTTCTAAAACACACAAGCAAACTTTGTACCCTTTCGTCAACCATCAAACCCGATCCCAGCTATATTCCGTTCCGCTTCACTGAATAGCGAAGAGTAGCCCTTGGTACGGATCTGGCAGGCAAAAGGCGCAAACTACCACCTCAGAAGATTAAAAGATATTTATATTATTACACTGTATCTGCATAATCCATAGGCGAACGGAATCAACGCATAATCACATTGAATTTATCCTTTTCGTTGACAGTACATCGGAGTAACTATGTCAGCGACCGAACTGTTTCCGATATTTTAGTATCATAGGGTATACAATCATCTGTTTAGCAAACATGTTTTTATTTCAATTCCTACTCATATATATATATATTTGAACTTAGTTGCGTAGTTGTAGTTTCGTAATTCGTAAAATTTGTTTCCTGTACCTTTATACTAAATAAAATGCACACACTTTAAAATTCAGCACAATAAAAACATAAGTTTTCTGTTTCCATCACTAGCAAAACACGTAGAAAGTTATTAATTTGTGTTGGCAACGATGAAGCTAATAGTAACGTTAAGTAGTTTGACCACTACACAATTTGTTGTATAACTCACATAACTTTGTCTCACATTTAGAACCACTCATTATGGATTGAATTAAAATTTAAAACTTATTTTTCAGCCAAACCCATTCAATCGCAAACAGTACCTTCCGTTTCACTTTATATACATTAATGTTCGTTTTAGTAACATAGTTTTTACAAAAATCCTACACTCTTGCAATGCATGAGAACGCGCAAAACGAACAGCAGACATTTTTCATTCACAGACGCAAGCACTGTAAACTAATATTGCACATTACCTTCCGTGTGTTATAAAATGGTCTACCACAGGAAGTCGTTCAGCTAATTTTGAACCAATTTGAGCTAGAAGAACTAATCCTATGATTACATTTTCAACTTGTAAAGTTCACCCATCAAATTTGAATTAAACACACCTGTTTGGTAGTTTTGCTAGCGCGAACGCTACTGAAATAAAAATATTAATCGGTTGCATGTAACCTATTATTTGTAATACACTGATGTCGAAACTAAAGATCGTGATCATTCGCACAGCATGATCAAAAGTTGAAAACTCATCGAAATAATATTGGATGTGCAATCAGTAAGGCAGCACTAATATATGGCACAAACACTGTTAGTATAGAGAACTGGAAACACACCGAAACGTACCAGGGTATCCTTATGACCAACGCAGATGCACTACGAAATGAGTTCACTGCTATCAATGATCCTTAGTAGGAAGGCGAAGGCTGTATGAACCGTTAGCCAGGCACAGGACGAATACGAAATTTTGCCGCACTACACGGTCGCTTTTATAGACGCGACTAAGTGGCGAACCCGCGCGAGAGCGAACGCTCCGAGGTTTTACACTAGCAGTCACACAATGTGTCGCTCACAACAATCGTGGTAGTAGTATTTCTGAAAGCTCGACAATTTTTCTGCTTATTCATAATGGCTTTTTTTCGATACCATGCTTTGCTGGAAATAAAATAAATATTTAAATTATTCTTGTTGAATTAATTCCTATCAATTCTTCATGGAAATGTAAATGAAATAGTATTGATGTAAGGAACTTTTATCATGAAGAAAACATTACATCAATTTATTTTTTTACTCTTGATTAAAATTCTATCTGGGAACCGTTAATAGTAAACATTTCTCTCCATCTACGATGAGTCTAAGTTGGCAGCAAATGCAATTATGATAAGCATTCATTCCTGGTATTAAAAATGCCATTCAAATGCCTAGCTGCCTAGCTTGAAATATTTAAAGATTTTCTATTATTAGTTCTGTTGAAATTATTGATATATTATACAATATGGAGATGATTCATACATTTACATAAATGTAGTTATCCATCATAGTTTGTATACGATTGCAATAAAAAGTGAATGTTCATTGTTATATGTATACTTTTAAATTCAACATATTAAAAGAATAAGATCGAAAAATACTGCCTTACAAATTTTATTCATTTCATTCATTTCATTTATTATTAATTATAATCAATTGCCTACATGAGCGCTGCACAACATGCATCAATGCCGTAGGTGTGACACGACCCTAATGTTGTTATCAAAGAGGCATAAATTTCGAACCGCTGTTAGTGTTAACCGTATCTACCCTCCGTGGGACAGGTACTGAAGTGCATGCATTCCAGAGAGGATACCAGCAAAGAATGAAATGAGATCTCGAGCGGAGAGAACGACCCACAAGAACTCGAAATAGATTCATGAAAGCCCGGGAGTTGGCGCATAGGACATTCATTACCTTCAGAAGAGAATATTCCGTTCGCAAGCTCTAGCCAAGCGGTTCCAAGCCGTCTCTCACAAGCGTAAACGGGTGGTTCCGTAGTCACTCAAACATAACTAGGCCGATGGGTCTATGCAGTTGCTGCCACATTTATCCTTTTTTAACCTATTCCTCGTATTTCGCATTGCCTCGACCTTGCCTTCTGGGACGCAGGTCGGCTTTTCGGCGGGACACGAGCAGGATGTTTTGCAGCTCGGCACCCGATGTCGAAGCACTTGAAATCATCCGCACGCTCGGTGGGAAACGTCAGCAAAAAAGGAAACAACTCCATACCCTGCTGTGCCGGGCTGGTGTGATGTCTCTAACAACGCTGCTATGAAAAGCGAGTGGTTCGCCATCAACCTAAACCAAATTGAACGGCTCCAAAGTCCGCGAAGAAGCGCAAATGTGCCATAGCATCAGTTGTCGTTTAGCTGACAGGATGCATATCCTGTGACGCGCCCGTTCACCCTTCAAACTCAATTTCTCATGTCGCCATGGCAACTTTTCTCACCTACATCCGGTCGGTGAGCTAAGTGCAAATGCGAAAACGTCCGCCAAATATTCATGTTTGCACCGCGGGAGAACATATGAGATTCGCAAGCATGGTAAACCCAGACGAACGTACAGCTGGCGAGACTGGTGCGATTGATTGAGACTGCAGGATACGGATTGTATTCATCGCTTTTTTCAATCAGATTTATTTTAACAACAACATGTGCCTTAGCATAAGTGAACGTGTTCGATCAACGTAAACGGTCAACTATCAGGAACCGTTATTTTATCAATAGTTTAGTACTATGCGCGCTGTGCTATTGTATCGACACATTTTTCAGCTCATAGCACATTTGACATATTATTGTTAGGATCGAATCATTATGAAATTTCAACACATTAACGAATAATTTGCTATTTCATTACAAGATTTCATTCAAAGCACAATGCTCAATAGTTGTGTTGGCCAATGGTGCTTTTGTTAATGCAACTTAAAAAACGTTATTAAATCAATATTCAATTCTCACAACGTCAATGTGAAGTGCAATGATAAAGTTTCATGCTTATCTTCAATCTCGATTCATCGTCACTCAATCATATGTACAAAATATCGCGTATGCTGATGCTGATGCATTTCAAATTAGTATAGCTGCTCCATCAAACCATTATCGCGGCTATCGAAATATAAAAAAAATCTGGTTCAATTGACATTCAATTATGGACAAAGTGCGCCAATTTCACAAGGTCAGATGGGGCTTGAAATTAGCAAATAATCCGTCCATGCAATTTTTAGAACCAAGGCTAAACACAACGTGTAGCACCATATGTGCGATATTGGCACATGGCACAACATATGACTAGTGTAGTTTCCTCTTAATTTTATTACATGATGATTTTTTCAATTATTTGAAAGATAAATTCAAAATATACGGTTTAAATTGCCAAACTCCATCGATTCCTTCTTTAATAGCACTCGATGGACAGTGTTCCATGACACCAGCCTGATACATACGCGAGTGTACATGCCACAAAGGTCAACTCTCGAATAGGTACGCTATATTAAACATCCCAGCGAATGGTGCTGTGCTCAACGATGCGCCAGATATGCCAGTTATCGATGAATTTGCATTGCTCTTTTCGTTGAACGTTTTTTATGCTTTGTTTTATCTTGTCTCTCCCATACAAGACCTCATTTTGGCAACTATCTACATCACATGTGAGCAGATTTTAGGGAACCATAATTGAGAACGTATTGACGATTGACCTACTGTTCTGTCCGGCGAGGTTTGTTTCAGGCCGATTGCTTCAGACGTCTGACTGAAGAATAGTGTGATGTTGCTAGTGATAGATCGCATTAAACCATATTTTATCATTTACCTAAACAATAGGGCGCAGCCATACGTTGGGATTTAATAAACAATAAAAATCTAGAGGCTACTATTTTTAGCTTCACAAGCATCGAATCAAATCGATACATTTTGTACAGAGACGACAATCGCATGAAGTAACCGACATAATCAAAGCTACGGATAACCGCTTGATAAACTAAAATCAAAATAACCTATTGAAAGCGTCGAGGAAGATAATCGTTCATAAAAACCATTTTCCATTCGACACACAGTTGAAAATATTTGATGATTTGGTTATTAATTAAATAATCTTTTACTTTTTAATTAATATACCATTATTAATATTACTTCATTACAATGAAATACAACTGTTAACAAAATATTGCAAACTGACTTAACAAACAATTATGTGATAATGCTTAAGGTATAAGTAGAAGTTGTTTCTGTCGAACACCATGTTAATAACATGTGAAACACATGTGCATATATTTCTTGCATATCTTAAAAGGGGCTTTGATATAAAACGTCTTATAGCTACCACACTTTTCGTGCTATACCAAAATGCTGCGTGCATCAGAACAGCTCAGTTGGGGTTTGTAATGTTAGGCAACGACAGACGGTATATCTTGAATATTAATTGCTGATAATTGCAAAACAAAGACTTACACATTCATACTATATTTTTTGCACTATTACGACGACGTCATGAACTTGAATCGGTGCCAACAAATCCAAACGCATTCTGACGCATTGTGTGGTAGAAGAGGCTGGGAACCCTACGACTACTGCGATGGCAATCTTATCGCATGAATTTATCTTTAAAGCGACCATAAGACACAATTATACGCATCACGGTTCTTCATTTCGACATACACATTACGCAACTTGTCTGCAGCAAGTTGTTGCAGTATAATATTGTCTCCTACTTTCCTACTTCCTTTCCTACTTCCTGACTAAGTATTCCGTAAATAAATGTTATTATCTTTTTTACACTTATCTGCATGTCTTGTTCATTCACAGGTAACGAAGCCAACGACCTCACAGTATTGTATTCGTTTACGAGAATCCGCTGATTTGAACAGCAATTGAAGTTAGTTTTTTTATCACTTCCAACTTAAAGTTTGATGATGATATTTTACTATGAGGTTAATTGTGATTAATCTGCAACAACATAGTCTCTATATCAGTAGAAACAATGACGAACCACTACCACGAATCCAATAGAGTCAACGAACCGCTGTATCTGCAAAACAGGTGTTCAGATTTGATAAGCATGCGCTGCATCGTTATCGCATGTTCACTGGACAAATACATTCCAGAAATATATTAAATGTTTGTAATACGAGGACATCTTGATCAAATACTGGAATGGGAGATACAAAATGAAGCGATAAAATTGTTAATATGTTTCATACTTCCAGTTTTTTCATGTTTCATCAACAATGTAACCAAAAGCACGATAGTAAGTTCCATAATTCTGTTCGTTGCAGTTGAACCAAACATTGTAAAGAGTATCAGGTTTAGATTGAAACCAATTATAAGTTGGAAATTGCAATACTAGTCTACAAGACGCAAACAGAAAATCTTAAAGCAAAAAAGTGTTTAGATTGAAACCAATTATAAGTTGGAAATTGCAATACTAGTCTACAAGACGCAAACAGAAAATCTTAAAGCAAAAAAGGTTATTTATATGACTAAATAAGCAATAAGCGCAGTTTTTAAATCTAGAATATTATCTTTTTTTGCTTT
>KZ067155.1:169929-185486 GCA_002091845.1 Anopheles cracens | reverse complement strand
CCGATACTTTTAATGTTTAGGATTATAAGCTATGAATCTGGTGGCTTTTGCTATGAAAAGTACTTTTTGTGCCATAAATGAGAAAGAAAAATCGCTAACACACAGGATTTCATATTTGTAAATGGTATTAATCAACGTGATGATCATCCCAAACGCATTCATCAATCGAAAACCGTTCTACACTGCTGCTACCGTTTTGTCATCAACCAACAACAATTGCCATCCACGAGCATACAAAAATGTCTTCGCGTTCATCTCCATGAAATCATCGAAACAAGCAGATGATCTCGTGCACCAGAACCTTTAAGTCGATTTCCGGGACAGGTGGCAATGTACATGCAAGGAATCGGGGTGTCGTGGCCAGTACACTATAGTTTGGCCACACTAACCACCGTGTTCCGCAAACGAACGAAGAATTACCGGTGAGAATGTTCAACTGAACATCAACGCACGATTGCCGAAGCCCTACCAACATTACTATAACCGACTAACAGTGTTACTATAACCGACGGAGCAGACGCCGTGCAAGGTCGTGTGCATGATCGTATTCATAAATTGCCAGTCAGTGCCTGAGATATCCTCGAGAGCATCTACCGAAAGTTCGTCAAGAGCTTTGCTACGAGTCTCCTCCCAACCGAGCTACAGGTAAGACAGTAGCAGTAACGGTTAAACGCACTGACCGATCCACAACAGGTGTAACAAGATACAACAAAATACATAAACTAATGTATATACAAATCAAAACGCGATGGTTATTATGTGGGCGATCCTGAAACTCAATTTGCTCATAACGGTTCGTAATGGCTGCTTCTCAAATAACTGTGTTATTCGATTAAAGCTGACAACGATCCTGATCCTGAAAAATATCTACGTCTCGAAATCGTGGAATCTCTCACGCGCACTATCTGGTGATCCTTGGTTTATTTAGGTCGCATCGTATGAAGTGTGATAAGATTTCGCTACACTTTTCCGTATAATCTAGGACATACAAAACGCACAGCAACAATAAGTTCCATCAGCTAGCGGCAGTAAAGAAATATAAAGCAGCAAATTATGAATGATTCCCGTGCTGAGCTTAAGCTACCTCCCCAAGTCCCAGGTGTTTTTTCAGGGCATTGGAAATTTATAGTAACGTTAGTCGCTAGTTCAGTGTGTAGCACGTTCTTTGAAAGCGTTACCCATGATACAAAAGAAATACGGTAGAAATACTGCCTTTCACAAACGACAATCACGTGGCTTCCATATGACTAACATACCAGCAAACAAATCAGTTGAAGTATACGGTAACAAAAATGTCTCTTTCTTTTGGATAATTAGATCGGTATTTACTTGTTCTATAGTATCCTTATTTATTAATCACTTGAATCATCTACAACTTTCTGCTTTTAGCTTCTCTGAGCAATAGTTCTCATGCTGCCAGCTTCATCGATGATAAAATTATCATGCAGACAGGTATTATTATCTATTGTGTGTCAGCACTTTGTCTTCGAAGCAGTTTATCGCGTTCATAGTTCTAACTCTAGTTGTACAATAAAGGTCATCAATTTTAGTTCATTCCTCGCTGTAACCAAAAATCTCTTTAACCTTCCAGTGACGATTCTGTACGATTCCCTTATCGGAGCTTCAACGTTAGTTATCACACCGTCAACGCTCCCGGTGTGCTTTAATTCCCCCTTCAGCGGTAATATTTATGATCTAAACTGATCTTGCAATATTTCATACAATATGACATAGCAGCTGTTGACTTGTTGATCTTCGAACGTCGTAAGTTGTATCCTTCGTCCTAATGTAATAATCTAAACAGAGCTATAAAGCGTATAGAGCCAAAGCACAAAATCCTTTTGAAAAGGCACAATTTAACGTCACGTCATTTCGCGTTAACATTTAACATTCATTTAAAACAATATATGATACTGTTCTTTTTATAAATTGAACTACATCGTTAAAAAAATAACATCAACACAGTAACCCTCTGTCGGTGAATATTTCCGAGCGTCTCTGTTTGATGCAACATCTGCGCATGTTGTGGACTTTTTCAAACCGCGTACACCTCGTTATCAATGAAGAGAATGAGATGGATCGTACTACGGGTCGATAGGGTTGTAAATTTTAAAAAATAACATCAACACAGTAACCCTCTGTCGGTGAATATTTCCGAGCGTCTCTGTTTGATGCAACATCTGCGCATGTTGTGGACTTTTTCAAACCGCGTACACCTCGTTATCAATGAAGAGAATGAGATGGATCGTACTACGGGTCGATAGGGTTGTAAATTTTCGGTTGTTCCTCTATATAACAGAGCTGTTGGCGCGAGAAGCTCGCAGTAGCTCTCGGTACGTTATCACGATAACTCGCTTTCACCTGGGGAGTTTCTAGCACTTACCCTTAACCCTGGCAAACTGTGCAGTGCTTTCAACGGTCAATTTTTATTTTTTTTCGCTTCATTGAAATGGAGAATTTCATGTGTAGCTGAAACAGCCAGTGATTTGTTGTTTGTGTTTTCTTTTGTCTGTGAAGTGTGAAGGTGTACGCGGTGCTAAAAGTAGGAATAGTGATAATTGCCACAACTAAGCGAATTTTGAGTGATACTGTTCCAAATATTGTTCCTATAACAAAATTACCTTGGAAAAGTGACTGCATTTCGTCGTCTCAATTGAATCCAATTAACTGCAACGATAGATAAAATGGCGAGCAAGTGTCGTTTCGGAACAAAAATTAGGATTTCCGTTGCACTCATTGTTGTTACATGTCTGTGTTTGAAGCAAGTGAAAGGTAATGTTTGACGTTGAGTTATGTTTTACAATTGATGTATTACCGACAATATGCACGTAAAGAGACCATAGATTTTAGCAGACAACGTGACTTGTAAGAAGAATGTTAAGTATTTTATAAACCTAAGCTCAAAAAGAGACTGAATTGATTGTGGAATAGTTTTTCAATAAATCATCTAATATTATTGCTTCTTAGGCATATTTAGCTTCATCGATGATAAAATTATCATGCAGACAGGTATTATTATCTATTGTGTGTCAGCACTTTGTCTTCGAAGCAGTTTATCGCGTTCATAGTTCTAACTCTAGTTGTACAATAAAGGTCATCAATTTTAGTTCATTCCTCGCTGTAACCAAAAATCTCTTTAACCTTCCAGTGACGATTCTGTACGATTCCCTTATCGGAGCTTCAACGTTAGTTATCACACCGTCAACGCTCCCGGTGTGCTTTAATTCCCCCTTCAGCGGTAATATTTATGATCTAAACTGATCTTGCAATATTTCATACAATATGACATAGCAGCTGTTGACTTGTTGATCTTCGAACGTCGTAAGTTGTATCCTTCGTCCTAATGTAATAATCTAAACAGAGCTATAAAGCGTATAGAGCCAAAGCACAAAATCCTTTTGAAAAGGCACAATTTAACGTCACGTCATTTCGCGTTAACATTTAACATTCATTTAAAACAATATATGATACTGTTCTTTTTATAAATTGAACTACATCGTTAAAAAAACGGAAACCACCGTGACTCCCGAATCCGGACCCTTTTACACACCACCGAAGGCGAGTGAAGGGAACGTTTTATCTGTTAGAGTATCATCATTGAAACGCTTAAATTAGCTCCAAATAGTCGTAAATGTATACTATCAAATGGTTCACTCAGACCATTTTCCCAAACAACTTTCAATATGTTTCTATTATTTAGGTCGCATCGTATGAAGTGTGATAAGATTTCGCTACACTTTTCCGTATAATCTAGGACATACAAAACGCACAGCAACAATAAGTTCCATCAGCTAGCGGCAGTAAAGAAATATAAAGCAGCAAATTATGAATGATTCCCGTGCTGAGCTTAAGCTACCTCCCCAAGTCCCAGGTGTTTTTTCAGGGCATTGGAAATTTATAGTAACGTTAGTCGCTAGTTCAGTGTGTAGCACGTTCTTTGAAAGCGTTACCCATGATACAAAAGAAATACGGTAGAAATACTGCCTTTCACAAACGACAATCACGTGGCTTCCATATGACTAACATACCAGCAAACAAATCAGTTGAAGTATACGGTAACAAAAATGTCTCTTTCTTTTGGATAATTAGATCGGTATTTACTTGTTCTATAGTATCCTTATTTATTAATCACTTGAATCATCTACAACTTTCTGCTTTTAGCTTCTCTGAGCAATAGTTCTCATGCTGCCAGCTTCATCGATGATAAAATTATCATGCAGACAGGTATTATTATCTATTGTGTGTCAGCACTTTGTCTTCGAAGCAGTTTATCGCGTTCATAGTTCTAACTCTAGTTGTACAATAAAGGTCATCAATTTTAGTTCATTCCTCGCTGTAACCAAAAATCTCTTTAACCTTCCAGTGACGATTCTGTACGATTCCCTTATCGGAGCTTCAACGTTAGTTATCACACCGTCAACGCTCCCGGTGTGCTTTAATTCCCCCTTCAGCGGTAATATTTATGATCTAAACTGATCTTGCAATATTTCATACAATATGACATAGCAGCTGTTGACTTGTTGATCTTCGAACGTCGTAAGTTGTATCCTTCGTCCTAATGTAATAATCTAAACAGAGCTATAAAGCGTATAGAGCCAAAGCACAAAATCCTTTTGAAAAGGCACAATTTAACGTCACGTCATTTCGCGTTAACATTTAACATTCATTTAAAACAATATATGATACTGTTCTTTTTATAAATTGAACTACATCGTTAAAAAATAACATCAACACAGTAACCCTCTGTCGGTGAATATTTCCGAGCGTCTCTGTTTGATGCAACATCTGCGCATGTTGTGGACTTTTTCAAACCGCGTACACCTCGTTATCAATGAAGAGAATGAGATGGATCGTACTACGGGTCGATAGGGTTGTAAATTTTCGGTTGTTCCTCTATATAACAGAGCTGTTGGCGCGAGAAGCTCGCAGTAGCTCTCGGTACGTTATCACGATAACTCGCTTTCACCTGGGGAGTTTCTAGCACTTACCCTTAACCCTGGCAAACTGTGCAGTGCTTTCAACGGTCAATTTTTATTTTTTTTCGCTTCATTGAAATGGAGAATTTCATGTGTAGCTGAAACAGCCAGTGATTTGTTGTTTGTGTTTTCTTTTGTCTGTGAAGTGTGAAGGTGTACGCGGTGCTAAAAGTAGGAATAGTGATAATTGCCACAACTAAGCGAATTTTGAGTGATACTGTTCCAAATATTGTTCCTATAACAAAATTACCTTGGAAAAGTGACTGCATTTCGTCGTCTCAATTGAATCCAATTAACTGCAACGATAGATAAAATGGCGAGCAAGTGTCGTTTCGGAACAAAAATTAGGATTTCCGTTGCACTCATTGTTGTTACATGTCTGTGTTTGAAGCAAGTGAAAGGTAATGTTTGACGTTGAGTTATGTTTTACAATTGATGTATTACCGACAATATGCACGTAAAGAGACCATAGATTTTAGCAGACAACGTGACTTGTAAGAAGAATGTTAAGTATTTTATAAACCTAAGCTCAAAAAGAGACTGAATTGATTGTGGAATAGTTTTTCAATAAATCATCTAATATTATTGCTTCTTAGGCATATTTAAAAGCATCAATTTTAAATAATGGATAATAAAATTTATTTGTAAATAAATTAAATGTTAAATTATTTGTTTTATTGTAAAGTAACTGTGTTTTGTGATATTAATATTAATAATAGCTGTTGTTGTAGTTACCATCGCACTTGTTGCATTACCTCACAGGTAGCTTAAACACATTAAAATATGACAAATATCAATTACCACAATAACAATTTTGTAAAACATATTCATAAAATTGATTTGAAATGATTTGATTTTAATGATTTGAATTGATTTGATTTGATTTGAAGAATAAGTTATTATTTTTCCCTATATGCTATTAAACTTATTTCTAGACAGCACTTACCAGATTAGATGGCAGGACAAGTTTAACACACTGGCAAAGGAGTTTATTGTCTATTTATTGCAACCAAATTTGTTACTTTTCAGTTAAGTTTGTTGTTTGGTGAGCACTAATTGTTTAAACCCATGTTAACGGATATCTTAAAGTGGATCATGAATAATACATAATAAATTATATAGTTATCTATGTTTGTAGTTGAGAAATACAAGGAGAAATTCAGAAGCGAAGTAATGGAAAATACTTTTAAGACAAATACCTAATCACATGAGAGGGTGCATTATCATTTTTATTAACAATAACGGCAAATTTCATATCGATTGACTGAGATGTCTAGGTGAAATTTCCACCTAGTTGTGCGCTACCTATTCTTGTTTTATAATCCGTTTAGTTTGTGAGCCTACCTCTTTTCGTTTCCTCTCCTGGTCTCCTTAAGTGAAAATTCGTTTTTATAAAAATCATAGAGACATTCAAACTGCGAGTAACACATTTTGGAGCCCAAATTAGTCGGAGACTAAGTTCAACTCTCGTAAAAACATGTTCAAGGTATTAGGTAGCAAGGGTAATCGTGCTACCATTATAAAAATTTCTGGAATTTTTCAATCCGAAAACAGTGTGTGAATTATCGCAGGCATTATCGGATTTCATTACGTTGCGCACCGCGTCCAGTGAAAATCTAGATTAAGAACTGCGAGATTTCTAAACGGATGAAATTATGCAGCTTGGACCAACCTAAAATGTGTTACTGCGAAAACATTGTCATTCCCGTTTTTCTCATTTAAAATTTCTCATACAGCTCATACATTCTTCGGTTCGGTCGAGTTTTGAGTAAAAAAGACCGCTCTTTGATTAACCTTTCAACCTTTACAAGTGAAAGAATTCCATTCCATTTTCCTCAACCCTTTTGTTTCGCAAGCTACCTCATATCCACCGAGGTAGTAGCATCATGCTGCAGGGCTGTGATGATAAGTCGCGCATCGTTGACATTGCATCAAACACACAAAGTGCCAAAGCCTCCGTAAAACAATCGCTCAAAGGCACATTCTTTGCCATTCTGCTCCACCACCAGAAATCAGCAGCATGGATTCTGGTATTCGCTGACGTTCGCCCCGTCGCGTCATTTGTGTTGTTCGGTGTTGCATTTGGAATTTATTCTTTGTGTGATGTGTCTACCGACAGATTACGTCATCAAACAGCTAAACGTTGTACTGGAGATTTGAATATATCGGAGATTTCGTCCTTCCGAAGGTTCCCTCGACTCAATTTTGGAACATAAAAAGCTTAAGGGATCCGAAAAGGTCACATTCGTTCCAAACAGCGTTTTTTAAGGGAAAGGGAAAGATAAACATACGCGTCATAAGGTCAGTTAAATCGCATTTGTCCACACTATCGTTGATAGATCGGAATAAACAAAAAGCATGGTGGCATTATTTGGAACGTGTATCCCTTTTTGCTCAGTACTCGATGTTTGCATTACTAACATCAACAGCAATGTTTTCTATCTCTACCAGGGCATCAAGACAACCATCGCGAATACCGACGGTATAGAAGATAGAGTAGGGAATACATTGCTTGTTATAAAGGATGTTTATACTCAAACAACCTACCGAAACCACTATCCGTGAGACGTGGAGTGTAAGACGATAATATTTTACTTACGAATGGATGCATCTCGCTGCATCATGTTGGAATTGTTCAATGCAAATTATTTTTTCGTATTTTTTTGAAAAATAAACTGTCCTCAAAAAATTTAAACCTTCGATAGTGCATGTTTTTCTGTAAATACATCTTATCTACCTGATAGGATAGACATTTAACCCAACTTTTTCGCCTGTAAACTGATACGAGCTCAAACAGTTCATTCCCATGACATACAACACCTAAAAGATTCGACTTGTTTGCTAATTGGTGACGGTTCTCCCATCCTGCTGTCCATTATATCCAACGTCGCAAACCCATGTGCGTCATCCGTACAAAGAAACTACAGACAAACAATGAGAAAAATGTGTCCAATTTCCAACCAGAAAGCTCACCTAGCCCATCGTTTGAGTGAATGCAGTGCAGCTGGAGCTGTATGATGAAAAGAAATATCTGATAGCTACCGGCTTGCGGGAAGAACTCCTCGCACTCGTATGTGTTGCCTTTAATCGAACAAATTAATCAAACGCCCTCGTTTATTCCACCGTTTCACTTGACGAACCGGGTGCCGCTTATCATTCAAAATACTCAGCAATATTCACTTCAAGAAGTGCCCATATTTCAGCTGTTTCTAACAGTATCGAATATTTGCTCCAATTTTTATGAAAATCAAATGAAAGATCAATTGAAGCATTATGTTATAGTAGGTTATCATCAGTCACTGCTCTAGACAACTTGTAACAAGCAGACTATGGAGTTGCATTATTTTGATATAAACAACAGAAGTTATTTCATTTTGATTTCTCTTCCACTGCCTCAAGAGAATAGTATAGTTGAATAAAACCTTCGAATATTACACATTAAATTTAGTTTTGAAATGTTTTTCATAGTTTTGATAGAGTTGATTTATTTTCGTTTATTTTTTTATGCTTTTTCTTAACTTGTTTACGTTTCGTCCTGTTTTACTTGTTTTACGTTTCGGTGCAGGAGTTTAAAGCACTCTCGCAAAACAATCATAGCAGGCAGTGAGGCAAAAATTTGATTAGGGAGTTCCGTTTGCGTGACCATTGCCTCACCGGGATTCGGATGTCGCGCGGGGAGTACATTGCCACACATTGATCGATATTTTTGCACCACCGCATCGATCACAACCCCGAAATCAATTAACCAATGTTTTTCCTTAACATACTCCTTCTCAATCACCCCGCATCGTGCAGGATCCTGTCTTAGCTACGGGCATTCATGCTGGGGAGGTAAGCGTTTCAGCGCCGCGACGGTGTTGCAGCGTTCTTGCGAACACGCACTTATGAACCTTTCTTATAGCGCATGGCAAACGGGCCGGCCCACCGGGACGCACAGCCCCCAGTGATGGACCGGGCACGGTACAATACAAACCACAGCAGCTGCTGGACCAATCCAATCCACTCCCGGCTGCATTAACCGCCACCGAAAGATGGGCTCTGGTCAGGGTGCTCCCGGAAAAGGTATGCTCGCGATCCACCGCATACATGCATGCCATGCACATAATTCCATTTCATTTTTTAACGTTTTTTCTCTATCCCACAGAACGCGTACTATCCTTTGGGCAAACTGATGCACTCACCACCAGCTGTGGCGTCGTTGCTATATAACGACGATTTATCGTCGCCAGGTTCCGATGCACCAAGAATTGCAACGGATTCGGTTAATGGTCCCGTTAGGAGATTAGCTGAGACTAGTAATGAGTATGAAATATTTTTAACGAATATATTTTACGTTATAACACCTATGATTCTATTTATACTACTAGATGATTCCAAATTACATTCTTAAAAAACTATTCCCACCAGATTACTTCGAAACTTGTATTTAGAAGTATTTATAACACATGTACACTGTCGTACAATAATGAAACGAATTAAAGTTTAGAAGAAAGTCAAATACACAGGATTCAAACTCCACTATCTCGGATACGTTCATGGTCCAGTACGAAAGATGTGCTATACTAATTCATATGTTTGCACATTTTAGTTCCAAAACACTGACGTCAACGGAACAGGACCTTGCCATTGGGGACGACCGCTTTCTAACAGCAGATGTTTCCACCAACGGACGCCGCAGGGACCATCGGCACAAGAAAAAACCGCAGTCGGCCACACCTAACCACCGGTATGGCGGATTCGACGATAGCTACGAGGAAAATGCAAGTACCGACCGAATGCTACCACCGAATGATGACGACATGAGCCGAATATTGCTTCTTAATGCGGTTGCCGCTGCGGCAATGTCCGACAGCGATGCTACCAGCGCAGGTACGCAGTTCAATCGTAAGCTGTTCAGCGGCATAAACTCGATCCCGCAAAATGCATAGATTTACGGCGAAATAGTACATTTATAATATCCTCCAACCGAACCAAACGAATCGCCACACACACAAAGAACCGCATGGACGCCAAACTGGGATGGAAGGGAATTGGAAAGCAGTTCAGTTCACAAGGTCTACACCGCTCTTTCTGCTAATTATGCATAGTTTATAACAGAAAAGAGTACAATTTGTGCCGCGTGGTGGTTTATCGGCAGAAAAACCATGCGGGGAGTCAAATCTTGCCAATACGAAGTAATAGAGTGCGTCGCACGCGGCTCGTAATGTGTACTTTTTATGCGGTGGGATTAACTGTAAGCCCATAATCGGGTGCTATCGTTGGATTTTATCGCTTGTTTCAACATCTCCCACCGCGCTCCCTTATTCTGCATGCGCTACTAGCGTGAGTCGATACGAAAGCGATAATGTTAGCATCGAAATGACGATCTTATCACCATAGGATGAATATTGCCAAACTTTACTTATGTTTGCACTCGGGCTGGGAATTTGGCAACGTTCATCAGTGGCTGGATTGGTGATAGATATTCATTTTACTTGCTCAACATTATCAATCTGGCGACGGTGGATAACTGATAGATAACTGCGTTTCCAAAATCAAGCCGCCGGGAACGGGTGGAAAGGAGCGCAATTATGTTCGTGCTGTTTTCGTACCATGTGTTTACGAAATAGCCGTAAGTTCCCGTGCATAATACGGTTGAAACTAATGCCACGCAAATCCTCACAAACGCAAACACGATTTGTACATACACATCTTAGTTGATAAGCAGGGATTATAGAAATAAAGATATAAGTGTAAAAATTAAACTTCAAGTTGAAACAGACCGTTCTTATGAGTGCATTTTTTCTATTGTGAAAGAAAAATAATTGGCGTTTTCCACGATTGTGAGATCTATTTTTCATATTGTAATCGTGTTTGGAAATGTTTTGAAAGATGTGGTCTACAATGGATTTACTAATTTAGTTGATTTGTTTGTATTTGTACATTTCGTATTTCACCAGAGCCGGAGCAAGGCGTAAGGATTTTTAATCGATGCGCTTGTTCCTCTTCCCAAGATGCATAATTTCCATGTTTCTTTCTGTTCTTCAAAGTCTTAAGTTTTTTTTATATCATTTATCATTTGATTTATCTTGTTGTAGTAGTTTTCGTATGTGATATTATTTTATGTTATTATTTCGATATATTTTATCATTTTGGTTTAGTCTTCGAGCGGATTATATGATTAACGTTTACCTCCACTTATTTCATTTACTCCTTCAAGGACCACGAGGTCCCCACGAGTCAGGTTCCCGACGAGTCATTTTAAATAATTAAATTTGGTCCGATGAAAATCGCCTGAAATAAATCGAAGCACAAACGCGAAAAATAAAAGTTCATATATAATACTGAATATCCTCGATAAATGAGGAAAATTATCTAAATTAAACATATTGACCCAAACGACGTGACCTACGGAATCTACATATATAAAATATTATTAGCAAAGTTGATTGGCACACACTTGCACCGTGTCGAAATTAAATCTGTCTTTCCAGTTTGCTGCAATTTAAACACTGTAAACCAGGTTATGTTATACACTGCATTAGTTCGTCCTGCTGTTCACTATAATGCACTTATATAAACGCCAACGTGGCTTATTGCTCATCAAGACGAAAATCAGTCTAACGTCTATTTGCAAGAACGACACTTTGTCAACCTCAACGATATTGTAATAATGTTAATTCATATGAATTAATATGTGTATACTTTTCTTGTTATTTGAACGCTCACGGTTGATCATGTCGTGCGGACATGTGGATATCAAAATTGTATAGTTATTTATTTTGAATATCACTGTATATTGATATGTAATTCATTTAGTTATGCATTTCATCCATGGACCGATCTTAAATGATAGCAATAAAAAATATTATCATGCAAGATATAATTCGATACGTCATAGTCATTTAGAGTTCAATAAAGAAGACGAACACGTTCACATCGGACCATATGTAATTGGCTTGCGTTCAAATCTCCACCTCACAATCACGTTTCGAGGGCTACGAACAGGCTGCGTACTCACGCGCAGCCACTATTAGTTGCGTACAACACACGTGTTTCGGAATACAATAATTTATCCTCGCACTTGAAAAATACATTAAATTATTTATGGTTTAAATTTCCAGTACTAGAAATGCACATACACCACGTATGTTCTGTAAATTACGCCGTTCCGTTTTAAAGTTTCTAATAGAACTGTATGTTGCTGTTGTTTATATGATTTATGAAAAGAGATTTTTGATATTACTTATTTCACACGTAAGCATACAGTATTTGGTATAATTTCGATCATACTTTAGCAAATATTATCGGTTTCAGAACACAACGTGTGTAAGAGACGCGATACTCGCTTGATATTTGAGATTATTGTACATTAATGTTTATTACACTTACTATAACATAAGAAGATCGGTAATGAAAAATTAGTTAAGCAAATACAAATTTCGCCACTGCTAACAGTGCAAGCAAATCAAACTAAAAGTTATTAAGATTTTTTGTAGAAAATGTTTGTGTTTCTATAGTGCTAAAAAGTGTTTCTATCGTTCTAAAAAATCAAGTTACAATCGTGTTTATTTTAATTGTTTTTTTTTCGTTTTGTCTCTGCTCTGTTGTTGTTGTAAAATCTGAATAAAATTCACCATTAAAATGTAAGGAAAACAATGGCTTATTACACAGGAAAAATATATAAATATTGCAAAGAATCAAAATCGCGCAAACATGGATGATAGGATCTGGATTGAATCTACAAATGGATTGTCCTCAGTCTTTTGTTTTTTTTAGCTATTTGCGAATGAATCTGCTGCTGTCCCGCCTCCAGATGATTTTCTGGTGTACGCAGACGATCTCAACTCTCCAAAATGTCCTCAATTCATTTTCTGTTTCATGTCAATTAAACGGTATTCATTTTCATTCGTTATTCATTCATTCAATTAATTTTAAACGAAGCTAATAAAGCATTTAAAATTGTCTGAAGTATTGCTATGGGTTCATTCTATTTCATAACATGAATGTGCGATTTGGTCTCCGGTATGCTCTTCTTCCATGGACAGAGTTGAGTGTTCTCACTCTCGTTTTCGTAATTGCTCCTTATCACCTTCAATTCGTGCTCGTCCTCGAAGAACGAAGATTTAATAAATATGAAAAAATAATACATTTTGATAAATTTCCTCTGCAATTTTACATATTCCACGTTCAAATACTTATAATGGCAAAACATCAAATGTTCGTTTCATATAGCTGTTCGGTATGACTATGTTCGGTTTAATATTAAACAAATTATATTGAATTATATATAAACAACACATAAAACAGAATCTTATTGTTTCAGTTTCATGCTGATTTTATTAATTTAACAGAACAATTGGAGCGTAAAGTTGAACATAAGAATGTTTGCGAGTACGCTGGCGACACATGTTCCAAACTGTGTTCTTGTTTCAGCACAAATAATAAAAAGCCTACCTTTGCTTCCGGTTTCGTCCATCGGTAGGTTGATTCTATTTACAGGAAACAATCGTTTGCCTATTGTTACAAGTTGTATGTTACTGTTCGCAAACAGGAACAGTTTGGTAATTTCTTGTGCGGTCACAAGATCTGGCCGTGATAGATCGTGCTCGAGCGTTACACGCTCATGCTGTATATTGATTTCGAGTAATATTTTATTTTCACGTGTTCATGCTTTCAGATAAAATTATCACTGGAAAGAACATTTGAAGTTAAAGCGAAAATAAAATATTACCGAATCCCCATTGTATGACACACATGCAATTCCCTATTGGATTTCATCACACATACATACGATACCTTTCATACACTATCCCTGCCCCATACAAGAGTCTGTTCATCTAACTAGCAGCCTAATAACGAACGCATCAACTCGATCGACAAACAAACATGGATAGAGACTTATACACACTCAACTATGCATTCACACTTCAATTTAAATTAACAGTTAAATGTACACTTAGCCAGTTAGCCCAAATTATCAACACGTCGGATTCAAGTCATGTTCCGTTTCAAACGCACGGTCAGTATCCGAAGTTTCTATACCTATTCCTGCCTTCAGTGCTGCATTCTACTATTGATAATTCTGCCCGGACTGGCCGAACGCAAACGGGGAAGCTGCGGCAGAGGACATTTGCTGCTGACTGGGATCGCCAAGTGCCGATGGATCATCGGTCGGAGGAGTCGGATTGCGGAATTGTTCAGCTGATATACGTGTAAACATGATACCGACACCCTCGATCAAAGCCAACAACACGCCACCTATCACCGCACTGCCTATCATTGCTGGAACACCGTTTCGCGCTGCCAAAATACCGCCTGTAGCGGCGCCGCTTATAATTGAGTTCCATGGATCTTCCTTCTTCCGAAAGTGTACTAGTGTACAATCGATAGTACTGAACATGCCTCCCCATACGGCAAAGTTCCCAGCAATTATTGGCGACCGGCTTTTAATCGCCGTCAAACTTCCCAGCTGAAAAAGAAAAGTACAAATTCGTTAAGCTATTCACCGCTCCGTCAAATTGTTTATGCAGAGTCCTCACCAAACGACGATTGAATCCTGATGGAGCGTTGCGAAATCCTTTTATTGCTTGAAATACGCCACCTCCGATGCAGCCCATAGCAAACGCACCGCCACAATCATCCACTATACGATACGGACACGGCTCGCGTGCATACTCTTCCATTGTGACGATTTACCTCTGAAAACAGTAAACAGGTTTACAATAGTAGAAACCATACTAATCTTTGAAGCGTGCAAAAAAGTGTCGCACTACCAGACTATTTCTAGCAATAGTTTTTTTTAAATATTTTTTTCTAGACACCCTTGAGCTTATTACGCAAATCAACACCTCATGGGAGGCCCGATTCGTTGCAAACTTTTACGGATCCGATGTGTTGGTCATGAGCATGATCTCAATATCACAGATCCGAAATAATAGATGCTACACTAACATACCGTAAAGAGCTAGGATAGTAGTTAATAAACTTTCTTAAAATCTCACGTTTTTCGGAAAACACTTTTATTAACTTTTTTCGTTCGTTTCGTTCGATTGACAGCTGTCACTCTGAAGCGGGCTTTATACGTCTGTATGAGGACCTGAGAACCAGCTGTCAAAGTTCTCACTTGGCCGTTCTCGCTTCGATCGTGCATTGCAGGAAACCTCGAGGCGAGAACGCTGTCAAACCGAATTGTATTTTGATCAAAATTGTTTGGAGTTTGATAAATATGTTTTTTTTTTCCTTGTTTCCTTGTTTTCATAATGAAAAATATTCAACTATATTTTAACACATTTCAAATAGTAGATTTTTTGAATTTTGTGAGGTATCGCGCATGGTACCGCGATTCTGTTCTGTACGTAGTGAGAAGCAGGCGAGAAACCTCGTCGTTTGACGATAGGTCTTCTCGCATAATCGTTCTCAGGTCGTTATACGGACATGTAAAGCCCGCTTGAGCCCACGGTCACACACAGCTAAATGTACCCAACTATGCAAAATTTGTCATTTAGATCGTTTTCACTGGACAGTCAAACAAAGGAGTCCCAACTAACAATCTGGGAGCGAACCGCATCTAAAATTGTAGGTTCGTGAAGTAGAGGGGTA
>KZ067155.1:150727-165008 GCA_002091845.1 Anopheles cracens | reverse complement strand
TTTCAATCACGCAGACGAAAAGTAGCTCAATGTGCATTAATTGGCAATATATCGGTAGACATACTTTATATGCAATTTGTCAACTAAATAAATTATATAGAGTCCAGTCAGACTGATGAGAAACAGTTATTATTAGCCTATCTAGCCAGCATTCTTCTCCCATCAGTAACCTATCTTAACCCCCCATCCCCTATCCCTTCAGTAACCTATCTTAACCTATCTAAATACTTTGACTATTTTAAATCAAATCAACAATGTTAGGTCATACACTTGATTGTAAACAAAAATGAGTAATAAAGTAATGAGTAAATAAAGTATTGAATAATTTAAGAAATTATTTAATTTAAAAAAATATATACATGTTAGCAAATAAAAATGTAAAAGAATAAGTAACATGATGAATAAATAAGCAAATCCTAGTAGTGAACAGTGAATAAATACACTGTGGGTAAATTTCTCAAAAAGTAGCTCAGTTTAGCAAACAGAGCTACTTTTCTCGTGAAATATTTCTACTGCTGCATTTTCTATTGCTGTACCCTAAAATAAATTAAACCTATTAATATATTCAATATTTTGTAAATTCACAACAACTCACTTGTAACTGTCTTCACCACAATGTTTTGTTTACATTTAGAGACGAAAGACAGCTTGAGCATACATAGAAATTGAGCTATTTGTAGGTTTGCGATGACAACGAGTGCCGTTTTTTATGTATGTACTTTACATCGAAATTCATCGAATGATAGCGAGAAAAGTCTCAGCGAGAAATTTCGCGCTACGTCTATTTGCACGGTGAGATGCGGAAAATACATTGTATCTAAATCGTCCATTTTTGGTTCCCCAAATTCACTGAAAACTCTTGTTTCACAGAGCTGGAGCTGCTAACACTTTACATCCCATTTCAACGTATCGTGTCAGTCACGTATCACGCATTCGATAGGCAACATTTCGTTCGTACCTGTTACTGTTACTCTCGGAATGGAATTGTTTATTCGCTTTCAGAGTCGTTCGAAGTGTAATCGAAAAAAAAACCTTGGCATGACATCGAATTGGTCCCGTTCCTCCACGCACATCAGGTTGGCACTAATCGATGCGGAAGATAAAATAGTACGCCGGAATCCCGCGCCATTCGTACACGATTGACCAGGTCAAATTCAATTAGCTCCTCCGTGCGCATCATTCTAATGCCAATTGTTGACAGTGCTGCCGTGGTGCGTCTGTTTGCGAAGCATGAAAATTCGCGCATTTCGAGCCCTCGTGTTTGCCCGGTTGACGATGGTCAGCATTGTCGGTGAAAGGTTAATAATTTTTATGCGGCTGGGCTGTTTGCTGGAGTCATTGCTAGTTCCGGAGGCTGGCTGGAGGTAAGTGTTGGCTGAGCTGGTGGTGGTGATGGAGGGTGCTGGGAGTTCGTCAGGCTTGCTTAATATGTCAGACACATGCTTAATATGTGTCTTAAGATGCTCTATATAGTTCTTTCTTTGTTAAAGTAAAAGTTTACTCTTTGCTGCCAATCTGCTGATTATTGCATCAAGAGATTAGAATCGTGTGATATGTACAATTTCTCGCGCTTTTTTTCTCTTGATGTCTTAATCAGATTTAGCCATCACATTAGATGTCTTTCATTAGGATTTCAATCACGCAGACGAAAAGTAGCTCAATGTGCATTAATTGGCAATATATCGGTAGACATACTTTATATGCAATTTGTCAACTAAATAAATTATATAGAGTCCAGTCAGACTGATGAGAAACAGTTATTATTAGCCTATCTAGCCAGCATTCTTCTCCCATCAGTAACCTATCTTAACCCCCCATCCCCTATCCCTTCAGTAACCTATCTTAACCTATCTAAATACTTTGACTATTTTAAATCAAATCAACAATGTTAGGTCATACACTTGATTGTAAACAAAAATGAGTAATAAAGTAATGAGTAAATAAAGTATTGAATAATTTAAGAAATTATTTAATTTAAAAAAATATATACATGTTAGCAAATAAAAATGTAAAAGAATAAGTAACATGATGAATAAATAAGCAAATCCTAGTAGTGAACAGTGAATAAATACACTGTGGGTAAATTTCTCAAAAAGTAGCTCAGTTTAGCAAACAGAGCTACTTTTCTCGTGAAATATTTCTACTGCTGCATTTTCTATTGCTGTACCCTAAAATAAATTAAACCTATTAATATATTCAATATTTTGTAAATTCACAACAACTCACTTGTAACTGTCTTCACCACAATGTTTTGTTTACATTTAGAGACGAAAGACAGCTTGAGCATACATAGAAATTGAGCTATTTGTAGGTTTGCGATGACAACGAGTGCCGTTTTTTATGTATGTACTTTACATCGAAATTCATCGAATGATAGCGAGAAAAGTCTCAGCGAGAAATTTCGCGCTACGTCTATTTGCACGGTGAGATGCGGAAAGTACATTGTATCTAAATCGTCCATTTTTGGTTCCCCAAATTCACTGAACATTTTTGTTGAACAGAACTGAAGCTGCTAACACTTTACATCCCATTTCAACGTATCGTGTCAGTCACGTATCACGCATTCGATAGGCAACATTTCGTTCGTACCTGTTACTGTTACTCTCGGAATGGAATTGTTTATTCGCTTTCAGAGTCGTTCGAAGTGTAATCGAAAAAAAAACCTTGGCATGACATCGAATTGGTCCCGTTCCTCCACGCACATCAGGTTGGCACTAATCGATGCGGAAGATAAAATAGTACGCCGGAATCCCGCGCCATTCGTACACGATTGACCAGGTCAAATTCAATTAGCTCCTCCGTGCGCATCATTCTAATGCCAATTGTTGACAGTGCTGCCGTGGTGCGTCTGTTTGCGAAGCATGAAAATTCGCGCATTTCGAGCCCTCGTGTTTGCCCGGTTGACGATGGTCAGCATTGTCGGTGAAAGGTTAATAATTTTTAATCAATTGAATTGCGCTGCGCTGGAACCAACGAAAAAAAAACGACGAAAAAACTTGCGAAACGTGCCATGATTACCGAAAAAAACATGGGAAACCCTGTATTAGTTAAACAAAATTGTTGCAAAGAAACTATGTAAGATGCCAGCACAATCGAAAATCGAAAATTATAAGCCTTTCCAAAAGAATTATATTGCAAAAGAGATGCGCTTGTCGGAGAAAGACTCGTTCAATACGATCAACCCACAGGCGTCACATAGCATATAAATGTTCAAGGCCCATGACGAAGATGACAATAAATGAAGTTTTTCAATACCACCGGTTCAGTGAAATCGGTAGTAACGTTTCGGAAAAGGTCCAATGGCTTACTTGCTAGTTGAGTAACAACTTGGAATCGATAGAAACCCAGATACAACGAGGGATTGACCGCTTCATCTAGGAAGGTTCGGTGGTTAAAAATAATTTGAGAATGTCAATATAGAATATATATGTATAGAATATAGAATAGAATATGTATAGAGTATAGAATATGTAAGATAACGGTGGAAAAACCAAACAAATATCGTTCATGAAAAGGGCATAAAAAAGGTAACAATCACACAAATATGCATACACATAGTCACTGATAAGTCTAAAATCCCTAGGAGCCAAAATTTGGTCACGATCACGGGCTAATGAAGCTGATGAAGAGTACCACCAGTATTGGCAATTGCAAAACAATTCCATAAAAAAAATCATAGCTCGAGACCTTCTCAACCCAGATACGGCATCCGAATGTTCCATTTTGCTTCAGTATCAACCGAAGAATTCACAGCGCACATGAACGTCGCAGTTTAACTGAAATAAATCAATAAAATGACCCTTGGCCACGGTGCGAATATGTACTGAAGGCAAGTCCTCAATCCGGGACAAAGATCCAGATCCGAAATCGATATCGCGGACTAGGATTATCGAAACCACCATCGGTGCCAGCAACCGCAACCAAAAGCTTGACCACTTTGCACGGGGGAAAAAAATACTTTTGTCTGCACTCTATAATTTGCTCATAAAGCCCTGTTCTTGGGTCGGATTAACTTGTTTCGCAAAATGATTTTTTCACCAACGAATCTCCACAGTTCACTCCAAGTATCGCATTAAACAGTCAACACTTCTGTCAAGTTAAACATAGTTCATATCTTTGTTACCTCATGTGTAAGCCACCGAAACACGCCACGCAGCAATTCAATTTGGATTAGGACAAATGTGAAAGAAGAAAAGGTGTAATCTGGTGAAATACACTCGAAACAACCGTGTGCCAAAGCACCACAATGTGTGCGAACGGGACGGAGAGCTTTCCGTCGAAAAGCCGACATTCTTTCTACATTAAACTCGCGTAAATTTGATTGATTTCCCTGTCAACACGCCATCCGCCCGGTGTATCGGTGTCACCGTAAGACAGGCATCAACCTTCCGTTGCTGCGTCTCGTCGCCAGGGGTACGCAACTAGCGCAACAGGTTGCTTCATGGTTTCAAATTGAAATTGACAAACAATAAATATTCAGGTTTGCATACAATGCTGTATCATTTTTGGAGTTTTAGACATAAGTTTTACAGTTTTAGAGAGAAACCCATCGTTCAAAAATTTGTAATTAAAAAATATAAAATATTATGTCTATTTAAACATTGCTGATTCATTTCAAATCATCTTCGTCTTTGAACCTCTCACAGATGAGAAAGTCGTGGTCTGATCACTAGTAGCTAGATTTAAGTTCATGTATCAAATATTGCACCTATTAATTTTCATTTTATTTCTATATTAATTAATTAGTTATAATTTAACATTTAATTTATTTTAAATTTGTTTGTTTAATCTATTTTAATGCATGCAAATTCAATGCAAATAAAATATTTTTTTAAATAGTCAAACTATGCGACGGGTACAAACATATTTGGGAAACTGCAAAAAAAATCTGGACGGATTCAAAAATATTTAGGAAACGGTTAAAAACATTGGGAAGCATTCAAAACTATTTGGGAAACAGTAAAAAAACATGGGAAACCCTGTATTAGTTAAACAAAATTGTTGCAAAGAAACTATGTAAGATGCCAGCACAATCGAAAATCGAAAATTATAAGCCTTTCCAAAAGAATTATATTGCAAAAGAGATGCGCTTGTCGGAGAAAGACTCGTTCAATACGATCAACCCACAGGCGTCACATAACCCCGGTCGGCTCCGTTCCTTGGAGATAACAGGGAACAAACGACGAACAACGTCCGGAACCGAAGCAACCGCCCGTCTGCTGACCTCTGCCTCTGGTACTCTGCCTGCCAACGCCTCCCAGCGCCGGGCTGAGCGGGGACGAATTACAGAAGCAACATGGGAGCCGCATTTTCTTGCCACCATTCATTCGTCTTCAGAAAACCGATGTGAAATGTTTCAACATAGACATTAAACCCACACCTGTCTCGCCGGCGTCCGGTCGTTGTTACGCCCCGGCCCGGTTGGGCGCACGTGGTGACACGGGGGGACATTTTGCATGTTGTACAATGTTCTATTTGCAGACGGAACGCCCTGGACACGGCACGGGGGCGCGGCGGATGGTGCCCGGCCCAGGGCTATTTCGGTTTCTTGTCGTTACGTGTGCCCGAAGGATGATAATTTTTACTAATTTTGTCTCATGTCAGAATCCTTCCAAGGATTTCGATAACAGGGCTATCGGGCAGATACGGTCTGCTGACCGCAGCCCGACCACGACCTTTTCCTTTCTGCGTCGCTTTGGTTTGCAAAACACAAACATCCCTTAATCTGGGCCTAAAGGCCGGATGCAGAGACGGGGTGGAGGAGGGAGGAGGAGGAGGGAGTGGCACCGGGGCTATGTTTCAGGGCAGTGAACATGCACGAGCTGTTCCAGGAGTAGCTGCTGAAAGGCATCGCCCTTGCGCTGGTGATAGATATGATTTGTATCTGTTTCATTTATTATCAACAATCTTTCATCCATTGTCCGGCCGGATCCTTGAAGATGGCCGTCCCTACCGGTCCCGTTGTGATCGTGAATGCAGTGCGTACTGCATCCATTGCACTTGGCACCCGAGTCGACCGGTGCTGAACGAATGGATCGAATCGGGTTTGCAAATGATGTATTTCCGAAGCAGATTATTCAACTTTAATGATGCATGCAAGGGAGGATAAATACTGGGAGTTTTGCTAATATTAAAATGGATCCATTGGATATCGGCATAAGTCTTGCGCACCTGGGTCGAGGGAATAGCAATGAAAATTACTTTATAGTGAATAAATTTTGAATGATTGAGTCTTTTGGTATGAAATGAGCTTATATAAAATGTAAGATCTTACTGAACTGATCAGAACTCATTCCTTCGTGAACCATTTCTCCGTATCGGAGAAACTAGTTTTCATAACAAATTTCCAAAGAAATCTTATAGTGTACAATCACAATCAGCAAATATTGCCTCGCCCTAGCTTCGCAGAATTGCACGGTAGGAAGTGGTCCGAGTTGATTGACTATTATTAACCCAGTTTGCTATAAATCACTACATTAATTGCAACATTTAGTGCCCATTTCCAAGAGCAGTTTCATAATTGAAAACTGCTTACCTCTTTGATGCTGTACACCGGCAGCCAAAGTTTGTTTTTGAACTGCTTCTAGTTGTGAAAGCATTTCGATAGTGGTTGCAAGTTTGTGCGCAATGTACATTTGCACAGAGTTTACATGTTACAACTTTGTCTTTGATTTTCTTGCTTACCGTACCGTACCAACGTAGGTCAAGAAAATTTGTCACTGATCTCTCCTAGAAAATATCAAATTTCACAAACTAGAACCATAAGCTAGCAAGAGAATCTATTTGACGACATTTCCGTTTAGAAGGTCCTGTAAGCTATTTGATTTTCATTTAGTATGCTGCGAACAGCATGACGAAGAAAACTGCTATTAGTAGGGATAAAGCATTCTTTACAGTATAGTAGGTTTTTGATGGTTGAAATAGTATATCAAACATTTGAAACCTTACAGCTAATAATCATACCATTATTTTATTTCCTATGTCAATTCGGCCGTCAATTCCACAGGGCCGTCAATTCGGCGAAGTTTTCAAATCTGCGTAACTGTTTCGAGAATGAAGTTTCTATGATATTTTTCATAATTATCCATCGAGATAAATTATGAAACGAATTATGAAATGATTAAATGGAATTCCTGTGGCGAGCTCATTTGTTGTTGAAATGTTTTGTATAATTTTGTTTTCCTTTTCGTATGAGTGAGTCCCGTGAGTCTCTATTTATCAAATACTGTTTTCTTCGTGACCGTTTATCACTTAATAACCGTCGGAAGAACATTCGTAGTACATGAATGCAGGCTAAAAATGGTATCATTTCTAATTTATGTGTAAAGGCGCGCTCAGGCCCGCTAAGATCCAAATAAATTGTCTAGCGAGAAGTCAAACTTTCGTCTCGTTTTGTATGAGTCGTCTAAACGCGTTCCAAAACGATGGAAAACTTTTTCAAATTATGCATACTTATTTTACGGATGCATTACAGGTCGTCTTCAAAATGCTTGTTTTTATTATTGCCTACGATCATTTAAATATGTTACTATAATTTTGACAGTTAACAAACATAACGCTCATGATTGAAAACACCCCGTCTCTCTTTATCATTCCAACCAAAACGCAAGCATAACGATCTGTCTGAAATGTTGTTGGTGGGATCTTCCCTGATGGACGCTGACGACATCAAATTGTTTGCTAAGTTAGTAAAGCGATTGACTTCAAACATTGTTACCTTTTTTGATGTAGTCGAAATCTACTTCAGCTATGATCAGAGAACTGCGAGAAATGTGCTGAGTACCCGAAACAGCACGGGGTGCTGCTAGTAAAAAGCTAATGTGTACTTCTTGCGTTGTCTCATAACAAAACTGTATAAGAATTTATCTGTCGTGCATATTTATTTAAGTATTCGTAGCATTTAACAATCGTAGTATATTCTTGTTTTGCTCTCTTCGACTCGTCGGTTCTTTGTCAACGTTAATCGGTTCCTTCGCTCCTAATAGAACTCGAAGATAGTGTTTCATTTATCGAGTAGAACGCACGAAGACTGGCTAGGAACAAAGTAAGCAATTATTGCCCTAGTACCGTGATTTTAATGTTTTCCTCGATATAAGGGGCTTTAATATGTCCACTTCAGGGTATACAGAGCATTTCCGTATCTGTTTGTGGAAAGTCGTGCCGACCCCTGATCTCGCGGTGACAGCGACCTGTCCCTTGTCGAGGACCAGGAGGAGCCCACCGTGCCACGACAGTAAAGCATTCTTTACAGTATAGTAGGTTTTTGATGGTTGAAATAGTATATCAAACATTTGAAACCTTACAGCTAATAATCATTCCATTATTTTATTTCCTATGTCAATTCGGCCGTCAATTCCACAGGGCCGTCAATTCGGCGAAGTTTTCAAATCTGAGTAACTGTTTCGAGAATGAAGTTTCTATGATATTTTTCATAATTATCCATCGAGATAAATTATGAAACGAATTATGAAATGTTTACACGCCCAGCATCGTCAAGTGTCGGCAGCACAATCGGCGAAGGTGCGTTTTAATTTGCGCGTGATTGTTACACACTGCCATTTTCGTGACCGCGCGTAGACGAAACGCACCGCACGGGCCGGAACGTGCGCCTTCGGGCCGACCGAGCCGGGAGGGCTGTGTTTGTTTAAACTGTCGACACGGCCGACACAAATATGCCCAAGGAGTCGGAAATCGGAAAATCGCTGTTTCACTCCCGGGGAAACGCTTCACTTCCTCCCGGCGCTGACTGTCATGGGGCATCGTGCACGGCGAGCCCGGTCTCGCGCACCCAGCGGAAACCGAACGGATGGACGCGTGCGTGCCCGTGACGGTTTCGGGAAAGGTTGTAAATATTTGCAGCACTCTCGAGTGCTGGCGTTTCGTTCTGGCGTGACAGCGGCTCCAACAGGGTGGTGGGCGGTGTACGCCACGAGGCAGAGGTACCCACTGCGCCAACGAAACGCGCAAGCCGGGTGAGGAGAGTTTTGTATGTTCAGTAGCATCGAAACAGCAACATCCGCTTGTTACCGCGTGCCGTAAAACAAAGCTGCCGTCAACGGCTTTGAAGGCAGAGCTCTTCAGCTGCAGCGGAACTTTTCCGCACCGATCGCTTCTTTCATCGCGCACGTTCCGATGCGAATAGGCCGAATGACGGAAGTGAGAATTGCATGTGTACCGTTGCCATGGAGAGCTAATTTGAAAACTTTTCGCACCAGAAGAACCATTGTGCATGCGGGGAAATTGTTCCGGTGTGTATTCGAGAACATTAAATCACCGATGTGGATCGTCAGTTGCACTTACACACCTCTTCAGTGTTGAACCTGAAGCATTTGCGCGTCCGCCAGTTTCTGGAACTGATATGGAAGCTACATTATATAACAACTTTATTTTCCACGTATGGTTTTCGGGATCCCGCAGGGTAGTTTTTTCCCTCAAATCGTTTTAACCCACGCTAAGGCAGGATGCTTTTGTTTAATTATATTTTATTTCCGATTGCCGGGAAAAAAATGAAAGGATAGTGAAATCTGAAAAAAGGTTCAATTCCAATCTGTCCCGGGTTACACGGTTGATGCGTTCCGAAAGCATTCTTTACAGTATAGTAGGTTTTTGATGGTTGAAATAGTATATCAAACATTTGAAACCTTACAGCTAATAATCATACCATTATTTTATTTCCTATGTCAATTCGGCCGTCAATTCCACAGGGCCGTCAATTCGGCGAAGTTTTCAAATCTGCGTAACTGTTTCGAGAATGAAGTTTCTATGATATTTTTCATAATTATCCATCGAGATAAATTATGAAACGAATTATGAAATGATTAAATGGAATTCCTGTGGCGAGCTCATTTGTTGTTGAAATGTTTTGTATAATTTTGTTTTCCTTTTCGTATGAGTGAGTCCCGTGAGTCTCTATTTATCAAATACTGTTTTCTTCGTGACCGTTTATCACTTAATAACCGTCGGAAGAACACCCCCATGGTCAATAATCGTTGAGGTTGGGTTGAACATACTCATTATTAGTAGTGTCGGTGGGGAGGGGGGGGGTCTTGGAGCTTGATGCTCATTTCTAATTGTTGACCTCTCCTTGTCCAACCAACCAACCAATCTCCTTGTTGAATCCCGAATCCCGGATTCTTAATCTCTGATAGAATCCCGGATAAAATACCGGTTAAAATCACGGATGAAATCGCGAATGAAATCGCGGATGAAATCGCGGATGAAATCGCGGATGAAATCGCGGATGAAATCGCGGATGAAATCGCGGATTAAATCGCGGATGAAATCGCGGTTGAAATCGCGGATGAAATCGTGGATAAAATCGCTGTTAAAATCCCGGATAAAATCCCGGGGGAGCCGATCAGAGCAGGGCTCTCAGCGTCCCTAGGCAACGGTGTGGACAGGCGTGCGGCCTGACTGTATTATGTATTGCGTGATATGAGTTTTATGGTTATGTGTTTTATGTAATAAAACCATGAAAAGTAACAGGTGTTACTAAGGGTATAACAGTATCCATAAATAGTAAGCGTTGGGTTGAGTTATAGTATTAGTAGCTACCAAGATATGGATGCTACTACTAATATATGAAACGTATGTGAAACCTTTATGGTCCAATAGTTTTGCAACAAATAAGTACAAGCATACAAGCTAATTATTTAATTCATTCATCAACTTATTGAAATGTAACAGTTTCAACACTAACGGAAAAACATGAGGTGACAACTGACTCGAAACCGGATATCGACAAACGGTTTCCACCCAAAGTGTAATATTTTTGCCACTAACATTTTTGGAGAACCTTGACGTAAAAATGTTGGGAGCCCAGATTCCTTGTACCGGGATATACGGGCAGTGATCCAGAATAAGATCAATAACAATGTATGAATCAAATTTCGCCAAATTTATCGGATTTTATAACAATGCTTAAATATTATTGTTATTTAGGAAACGAGTCCAAACGAGTTTTATTCCCGGTTTTTTAGCATTCTAGCAACAGATTTCAAATCTATTCGGCTTTTGTAGTTTTCTCTCTCACACTTATTCTCTCCCGTTATTATTTTTATCAACGCTTGACTTACTCATACTGACAGGTCGTTGGGGGCATTTATACCGTTTCCCAACAATGATTTTAAGTATTAAAAGTGTGAGAAACCCTCACGAATGTTCTTTGTCCGTGCACTTAGTTTTCTTTCACCCGAAAATGTTCCGCCCGAAAATGTAAAAAAAAGATGATACGCAGTCAACTGTCTGTTTGCTTCTGTGTATTCATCTGTCCGTATGTGTAGTGTTCATTACAAGTTTAGTTCGTGCCTGCGTTTAACCTTCGTCCGTTTCTGTTTACATTATCCACTTCATTTCTGACAAATTGATCTATATGAGTATTTTAAATTCCAAATCGATCTAAATTCCCAACAGTAACTTATAAATCTAACAAAAATTAGATAAATATTTCTGGTTGTTTTCAAAGAACAATATATAAAATTGTCACAAAAACTGTTGACTTATATATACAAACGGACTAGAGCCGTCACTGTTGACTTAAATATGTATACTGTTGACTGTTGTATACTGTTGATAACTGTTGACTGAAATATGTAATAATTTTAAATTTGTTTTCGGTATTAAACATCTAAATTCTGAAAGTATCTTTTTCTTGAAAACTTTTAATCTAATCTTCTAAACTAAACTATAGAAAAAAAACTATGTTAAGATTTCTCATTCATTCGTACGTTGTTAACAAAAAAAAACAACTAAGACGTAACAGACTATACACTAAAAACATAATTTGCAAAACTAAATTTGTAAAACGTTAAGCTATCACAAAAGCTAAGTTTTATAATTTTATCAGCTGATCATGTTCCGCATGAATTCGAAGCTATTCCCATTTCATTTCCATTACTGGCCATCGAAACGGAGGCCATTTGCGTGCTGAACAAAAACAGATACAGCATTTTCAAGAGCAAAGTGCTCGAAAGGTTGATCCGCTCAATGGTAGAGAGGCATAAAAAAAAATCAACAAACGAAATAAACTCCCATATCAAATACTGGAAATTAATCAAAACATCACTCAGAGACGGTACATTAGGCATTCCTTCGCCTTCGCTGAATTTTCTAAATCTGTCTCCGGGTTTCCGTCCGCTCGAATCCGTAAAGCGAGGAAGCGAGCGGGATCGTGAAAAGGGGTCCGTCAAGCTCATGCATCAAGCGATTGGCCCGGCCCAGTTCCGCTCACATATTGCTGGTGTTTTTTTTTGTTCCTGCTCACTGCTGGCGCTGCGTCTGGTACGGTTCTTCGGTAAGGTTTAAAGAATATTTTTCATTCTCGTCTCGAGTTTTTCATCTAAATGGCCTATCTGTTCCATCGCAGCGGAAGCGGCACCGCGTGTGGGGACAGGAACGCGGAACGCTCATGTGCCCCAAACCGGCAGGAGAGCTCGCTGTTGCGGGCTTTTCTCACTTTCTCGGGCTCAAATGTTTCGAGCCACATCAGAGGAACTGTGTTTTGTCGCGCCTGCAGCCTTCCGCAGTCTCGAGATGACGCTAAAAGGGGGGGTAGGAGAAACGGCTTGATTTAAACATACGCGACGAAAGAAGAAAAAAAAACTCCACTACGAACAACTGGGCAGGATCAACGAAGAGGACATAAGTGTTTTTCAAATCATTCACTATCATCCAGTCGGGTGGGGTTGTGAGGTGGGGGTGATAGAGGGGGGGGGACAAATCTTCCACAACCGTTCGCCATATGACGGTCGGTTGGTATGGTACAAAAAAACGGTTAAAATACTCGGTTCGACAACTTTCCATTCCGTTGTGATTGAGGGACGAACTGAGTTGAACCGGACCGAGCAAAAACGGAGTCCTTCCGCGAGCCGCATACCCACACACCCACCCACATCTAGGTGAGATTTCTAAAAGCTTCTGGTGAATGGTTAGAGCTCTTATCCGTCGGTTTAACATTTTAAAAGAATCGTGCCGCCAGCGAGCGAAGAACAGCGTGCAACCAACGGGTGAAATCCATTTCCGTTCGGTTTCCACAGGCGAAATCAGCGTGACAACAAACACATTGAAAGCACTTTACGAACATGTTTCCACGTAATTGTCGTTTCCGCAATTTGCCGTAGAACATCACCTTGTTAGTGTTTACAGTACAGAATAACATGATTTAAGTCTTCAACCAGTTCTGGTTTGGATCTTAGTGGCAATAAGCACAAAGTGAGGAATACATATTGATTCATACAGACACTTACTTTCGACCAGCATTTCTTCATTCGTTAGTAAGATGCAGCCTCTCAACCTTTTAGACTCATATTTTTTTAAAGGAGAAGATGTTAAAGGAGAAGAAACGCTTTAAGAACAAGGTGTCTATAGACTAAATTAGTTTTTTTCGAGTGTATAATTTCAATAAATCATTTGATAACGTAGCATAACAAAAATAATATTAGATGAATTCATGTTACAAGAACAGGCTACGGAGGCTGTGATGCAGTGCGTAGCATAACTATAGTAGCAATTGTTTATCGTGAATTTGAAAAAAAAACTGCTTCTATAACGCAGATCATTTTGTTGTATTGGAACGTATAAATTGAATCTACTTGTGCTTTACAAAATATATTTTTAACGACATTTCATCATAGAGAATATGTTGGATTTAATGTTGTTCCCCATTTTTCGCATTTTGTTTGCTACTAACGTACATTTCGGAAGTTTCTGCTACTACGTACAAACATTTCGGAAGTTTCGCAAGTGGTATCTGTATATGTTATATTCTATTGTATCGTTCCACACTAATTACTATATTTTATTCTTTTTATTTTCTTCAAAATATTAAGTAACATGTTTGTTCGTGCGCTATGGTACTCGTCTATTTTACATATATCAGGCTAGTTATTTTAAACATTGTAGATGGCATGCAATAATGTATAAACGTTAGAATCGGTCTTACATTTTAGATTGTGTAAGAGCTTATGCCTTTTGCGATTCAAGTATGAAAAAAGTATCATTAAAAATTAAATGCAAAAGTTTATACAAAAAGGAAATTAGATAATCAATAAGCACAATGTTTTTAAAACAACTGAGCGCTAAACTGATAAAAATAAATATATCACAAAGAACCCCAGGGCCGTTCGGGGCGAAACCGCTTTTCCGCCCCTGGAAGAATAGTTTTAGAAACGCAACGATGAGCAGCTAGCCGCTTACCGGGCCGCGCTGTTAATTATTCATCGCGGCATCAATCACTTCCGACGCAGCCGTCATGGGCAAGAAGGGCCCAAACTCGTCATTGGTT
>KZ067155.1:135789-146122 GCA_002091845.1 Anopheles cracens | reverse complement strand
TGTCATTCCTGTCACTCCGCTTTCCTGAGCTACGTAATATTAGCTCAAGCAAGCGGATTAAGCTATCTAAAAAAACAAAAGAATTTTACATAAGGTAAAACTATTTGTGAACTGTTTATAAGGTTTTTTTTACTATCGCAAATATCTTAGGTATTAATTGGATTTTTGCACATCTTGTGGATTCTAACTGAGTTACTAATATTCCACATGAAAGAAATGAAAAAAATGTTTTTCTTCGATTTTGATCGGAATATTTAGTTATATCGTTCAATATATCTGAATATTCATTGGAATACTGGCTGATGTGCTATACAAAATGGTCTGAGCTGAATCTGAGAGGGTTTACGAACCTAAAGAACTATAACAATAACATATCTAGAACAGTCACTGAAAATCGGTCGAAAATCTTTTAAAACCAACTTAAGTTCCATAGAAATTCCTTTACAAAATACGAAAATCATCAAATTAAATCCAAATGATGCCATAATCTTACAACATACTGTTCCGGAGTGCTACATTTGACGCGAACAGCGCTGTAAACGGGAAGAACAGGATGTGTGTACGGAAATGCAGCCGGAAAGTATGCAAGACGATGCAAACGGCGCAAGCGGAAGTGAGTCAATCGATTTTGGGAAGTTAAAGCAGTACTGTGCCTCTGTTCGGTTTAGATGCGGTAGAATGCAGGATGCCCGTTCCGATATACGACGACCGTGTTTGAACCGATTCAGTTGAATTTTAAATCGTGCCGTAAGAATGCAGTTCCTAGAAGGAATACTATCCGCTTGATTGAGAGTAGGCAAATTGCTTCTTGTGGCGGAGGTCTGACATGGTGATAAGTAATTAGTTTTTTGTGAAATTCCATCGCTTTGATGAGAGAAACCAGTCACTACAGGCAAGTGTTTGACTGCAAAATACATTTCCAGCTAAAGTTGGAAGTGTTTTCCATTTTATGCTGAAGTTATGCAAGATGCTTAATTACTTAGTTATATTAAAAGCTTCCAGCATTACACAACAAATAGCAAATCTAGTCAACGCGTTCTTGAAGGTATTTATGTTCCACCGGTGGGCCTTTAAAAGTATTCCATAAAGGTGCGCCGGACGGCACCGACCGGGCGAGCCGGGTGTCATTATCGGGACAGTTTAAGAGCACCTTCCTGTTCGCTAAGGTGAAGATATTTCACGCCAATGAGTGACGGCGCGTACTCGACCGATCGCTGGCGGGCAATCGGAAACACATTTTGGAAAATCGGACCTCTTGACGCGGCCGCCGGGAGGGGTTTAGTTAATTATTCACCCGGCGGGAAACGAATTTCACGGCAGGCAGGTCCCGGCCTGGCACGGCGTCGGCACACCTGAGCCGGCCGTGAGCCCGACCGACCGAGCTGAAGGTGTTACGCGAGCAGATAAACGCCGTTCTTTAGTGGCTCGTAGCTTCTGGTCAGCCTTGGGTCAGTTAAAGTTTATGACTTATTCATACGCTTGGCATAATGAATTCATGACAGATAATCGCCGACCGGAAGCCGTTTACGTTGTACGGCGGTGTTCGATCGGGAACGGTAAACCGCCGGTTGGTAAACTAGCATTATGGTTGATTTAAGGGAGAATTTTTCAGCTCAACTCCACCCCACAACTACACGGTGTACACGGCGCTGGGATGGGTTTCAATAATAATAACACCGTGATGGGGCGGGTTTCGCCACACCGGAGTGCTACATTTGACGCGAACAGCGCTGTAAACGGGAAGAACAGGATGTGTGTACGGAAATGCAGCCGGAAAGTATGCTTTACTAGGAAAAATTTCGACCGGCTTCGAGTTCTGGCACGATTGTTTTCCACCGAGTGACGAATAAACAAACGCCACTGGGGGATGAATATCTTGCATGAATATCTTACCGACATCTTGGAGCCTCCAAACTGTCCCGTCAGATGCGTCACGCAACCTTATTAAGCAATTTGTTGCCAAAACGTCCACTTCGATTAGATCAACCGGAAAGTTTCGGCTGCGAGTGGCCCCCCGGTGGGAGGTGAAACTTGCAGCGCGACAGGTGATAGTTTGCCCGCGGCATAATAGCGGGCCGGCCGGCCTAATCGGCAAGTTTCGGCAGTGGAATCTTCAGCAACTACTCCGTGCCCCCTTGAGACGCTCGGTCGTTTCGGGCAGTGCCGTTTCGCCCGCGTGGAATTCGCCTGTCAGCTCCCGGGGAATCTTATCGGCGTACCGATAAGTGGTGCAAAGTTTGGCAGGCAACCATTTCAATTCCACCACACCCCGGGGTGGGAGCTTTCCACCATGAACCGAGGTGCTAGTGTTTCTGACACAGCGTAAAGAACGGGAAGGAAGTGGAAAAAGCCAAAAAAACACGATGTATCCACCGAATGTTAGAGGAGCCTGTGTGCTAGATCCTAGCAGCCCGGGCATGGGAGGGTAATCGTTTGGAAAGGGAAAGGCCTGTCCACCCCCAGTGGCGTTTTGGGGGTGGCGGGAAAGCTCCCGAGGAATCATGGGGAGTGAAAATTTAATTAAACTTTACGAAACCTCTCCCGGCGTCCGGGTGACTGACTTCCGATGGACTTCTCGGTCCAACGGCGGTGGCTGTACGTGTATGTCACTGCGGTCGCAGGTGAGCAGAAGAGCGAGAGAGAGAGAGAGTGTGTGCGCGCGTGTGAGTGTGTCTGCGTGTTTGTGTGCTAGTTGTTGCCGCTTCCTTTTCGCTTTACGAGACGTGTCAAAACATAATAGATGTAATAATATGGATAATTTATTATCTAAACATCTTGCTGGCGTTTTAGCCACCGTACCGGATGAGCGCCTTCCGGAAGTGGCTGCAGCACTGTGCCGAAGGCGTGAATGAGTGCGCAACAGTACACAGTGAGTGTGACTGTCACTGTCTCACCGTTGGTGGTGGGGACATCAGGACACCGGGAGTGATAAGTGAGAGGTGAAGAAAAGTTAGAGCGAGTGAGTTCGTAATGAAGTTGTTGCTATTGTTGGTTGGGGCGATTTCAAGGAGAGATATAACACATCTACATAATCACGAGCAGATTGGGGCAGGGCGTGAAGGTCGGCGGAAGTCGACGGAGCGGGCCAGATTCCGCTGCGGACTGAAAGCTCGACTGAACCGGCCGGATAACGGCGGACGGTGTGAGTGGCTGTGTGTGAGAAGGATGCTTCTCATGGCAGTTTTAACGCTCCCTGGAGCATCATGAATTCGAGATGGCAGTTGCAGCTGCAATCGGGCTGGTGCATATTTAAATTTCAATTCCGTACCCGAGCACGGGAGGCAACGCTGCCCGCCTGAGCGAAGTGCCGGATTTATTACCGCACTTAAGTCACACCGGGCGCCCGGGCTGGATGGGCTGCTAAATGGCCCGATAAGAGACACACCAGCTGACCGACCGGACGAAATGGTGTGGAGGGGGCATATGATCAATAAGAATAAAACATACATCATGCTGAAAGCTCGACTGAACCGGCCGGATAACGGCGGACGGTGTGAGTGGCTGTGTGTGAGAAGGATGCTTCTCATGGCAGTTGCCATGGAAACAGGTGGAAGAGAGACAGAGAGCGAGAAGGAAGCACGAGTGAAGGGACGATTTTGATCCAACGTCAAAATCTTGTGTTTCCAAAGATAGTTGCGGTTGAAATCGGCCAGTGCGATGAGCGGTCGGTGTTTCTGGATAGTTTCTGGTATTAGTTGACTTGTTTGACTTTTCCCTCCACCGGTCGGGTCGGGAAGGTGTGAGAGACGGAAGGGGTCGAGCCGCAGAGGGTGGCGATAATGGGTGGAGCGATGAGCAAACGACGGCAAACTGGGCAATGCGGAAGTGCACAGCCAACGAGCTGGAATATTGAAGATGGCACTTGTGGGACATGTTTACGTCTTCCGGTCGAAGGAGGAAGGTTCCGACGGGCATACGGACACGGACGATATCGCTCGACGGGGCACGGTTGCGGTTGCGGCGCGCTGAGACACTGCTGGGAATGATCTTCAGATAATGATAGTAATGGAGAACGATAGCCAAGCCAGCAGTAATAAGGGTAATTCAATATCGAACGGCACCCGATAAGAGTTTGTCGCCTGCATGGGCACTGCGAAATTTGACGACACACCGAGGAACGATCCGCTCCGAAGGGTTTCCGGGCCGAAGATGCCGATACGCAGCGTATGGCTCCGGGTGTAGCTGACCCGACGACGAGCCCGGCCCCCGGTGCAGTGGCCACGTCACGGCGCTAGGAACGTCTCGGCTCGTTCGGGCGTCGCATCGGTTCAATTTTGCGGAACACGGGCAAAGCTGTGCACATCAAGTTAACGCTCCCTGGAGCATCATGAATTCGAGATGGCAGTTGCAGCTGCAATCGGGCTGGTGCATATTTAAATTTCAATTCCGTACCCGAGCACGGGAGGCAACGCTGCCCGCCTGAGCGAAGTGCCGGATTTATTACCGCACTTAAGTCACACCGGGCGCCCGGGCTGGATGGGCTGCTAAATGGCCCGATAAGAGACACACCAGCTGACCGACCGGACGAAATGGTGTGGAGGGGGCATATGATCAATAAGAATAAAACATACATCATGCATGGCAAATAAACAGATACTATTCTAGCAAGGCGAAGGGCAAGAGGGCAGTATAATTAGAAAGTTGTTATTGATATGGCACATATACAATCCAATTACCGTGGGTTGCTTAAGAATCCAAAAACAAGTACTAATCCGTGTAATATAGAAACCTTCTATGCTAAATAGATTTCAGTCGCATTTTTCTTCACAGATGTGTTTTTTCTTATTAAAAGATATTTATTTTAAAAGAACATCAAGAAATGTAAAGTTATTGATTGATTGCTCAAATCAACTGTCATTTTTAAGGTTTAAAACGTCCATATTTTTTGAAATCATAGTAATCATAGCTACCATAGCTTTTCTTTTGCTCACTTCTGCATTTTTCACAAATAGCGATCAGTTTCGAAACCCGAAAAAAATCAAATAAATAAATCAAAAAAATATGTATAAAATAACATATAACATAAAAAATAACAATATAATTACACTAATCATAAATGCTTTAAGATTAAAAAATGATCCTAGTTGACTTATACTTAGGTAACAGACGTTTGGTTGCTTATATCTTTTGAAGGAGCAGTGGTCCAGGACTTGAACGGAAAATTTAGATTTTTTTGTGTGTTCTACACGACTGCTTTCAAATGTCAGTTTGAAGTTTTGGTCCTTAAAATAATAACTTATTACTTATTTTTGGCTTTTGCTATTAGAGAAATAGGATGTTTTTATTTAAGCGCGGAAATAAAGTGAATGTAGAGGTTGCAAAAGCGTTTTCTAGTCAGAGAGAATTATTTATACAATTTGAATAGCGTGATGTATGCCAACCTTCAAGTTATTGCATCGACGAACAGTCATGTCCCGCAGGATATTGCAGATTTACTAACGGCTCGCTGTTAGGAGATGAATTTAACATGTCTGTCATGAAATGGCTGTTTTGAAATAGCGAAAACTGGAATTAAAATTGCTTACACATTATGTTGTCTTTCTTGGATTTTGGGTACATTACGAAAGCCTTGAAAGTCTTAATCAAATAACATAAATGTAGAGTAACAGAATTTTGGTAGGGTAAAGCTTTTGTTCGTATGTTTAGAAAACAACGTCCGCACACTTTGATCGCTTCTCCAACTCTCAAACTTACTTCCACATAAACGTAGAAAAGTTTGTTCCCCCGTCTAGTTATTAAATTTAATGGTAATATTTTTTCGAAATGTGAGTCCAATGTTTTAATTTCCATTCGATGTGAATCGTAAAATACTAGATTTTTTATTCATTCTTCATCAATTTGCATAGTTTCATGAATTTGTTTTATACAATTTTGAAATCTTCCTACTCACTCTAGAAGTGGTTATTATGTGAAGTTTAAAAATCGATTTCGATCAAGTCTACACATAAGTTCGTCATTGTAAATATCCAATCGGACACGTTAAACAGAGTATGGAAGCCGTTCGTGGGAAATGGTATTTGATGAATGGATGGCAGGATTTCATGAACGAGTGGAACAGACTCATGTTACTCTGGGAACGGTTCAAGAATGGATGAAAATTCCTGTAAGACCCGATTAAGCTACTTTTCTGAATAGAGTATCTATTTTTTAAAAATAATGTTCCTTCCTGCTACCAACGGTTATTTTTAAGAAGGAATCATGAAAAGCTTGGACATGAGCTAGATGAAACCAATCAAACAAACATAAAATTACTAACAAGAAATTCCTTTCTTGAAATTTATTAGCTTTGGTGACACTTTTAAAAGGAAAAAAACGAAATGTTAACTTTCTCCAGTTACAGAGTACATATAATCGGCGTTTTGATTTAGACTCGATCCAAAATATCAATTTAAACTCAATAAAGCGACTTTCTGTTACGATTCAATACGCTCTTGGGCACGCTAAACACGCCTACTAGGGAACGCTTTCCCTTGGCACAAAGCGGTGAGCCCTAACGAGTCACATACAATTAGCAACCGATCCGGCATGGCCACCGTGCTTGTTGAGCCTATAATTTTACTCGTTCACTTTGATGTGCGATCTCGCCCGCCATTTTTACGACGGGCTACGCATAAACTCACCACCCACCGGCCACCGCCGGGCAACAAATGGCGCTGGCCCATGCTCGGGCAACCGTGATGGCTTTAATGGGGCGTTGTAACAACTATAATCTCTGGGTCCCGCGCAACGAAACCGCGTGATTAGTACGTATTTAAAAAAAAGAACGCCAGTTAGGATTTGTGTGCGTTCGTTTTTTTTTTTCATTTCACTCACTCGTCCCGAAACGCAACGCTGGTTTGGATTTGGTACTATTTTTGGTGTCGTTTTGTTTTTTTTGCGCCTAGAGCCCTCAATCTTCCATAATCCATAATCCATTCCGGTGCAGCGAGAGAGCCCGACCATCAAAAGCACGGTGACGGACAACTCAGCAGGACAAAGCGGAACGGCGAGGCGAAGGAGTTCGGGGATACGAAGGCCAGAGAGCTCCCTTCCTCGTGACTCCCGTTACGATTCGGCCTGTCGCAGATATTGCGTGACATTTGTTTTACTACCGGGCTCGTATTTTGTGTAGAAGCAAGATAAATATTTGCCGATAAGAATCATCAAATTTCAGGCTCAGTTTCACCCGGCTTTGGTGCGGTGTGTGTGTATGTGTGTGTGAGGGGGATTGGTCACCACCGGAACACCGGCAGGTTATGCCTATAGATCAAACCCCCCTCAAAAACCAGGATATCGAGTGTTCGGTGTCTGATTCGCACGAAAGCGTGTAGTTCCGTGCGTCAGGCCTAGCAGCCGCTCTCGAAAATGGCGGAAGCTCTGCCCGGATGCCACCATATCCACCTACGCGGGCCCTACTGCCGTGTGCTACCGGTCTGCTGCCGGTGGTGGCAGTGGTGGTTTGAGATTGAAGATAAGTGTCATAAATTTGTCCCTCTGTTGCGACGGCTGTGCCTGCACCGCTGCTGGGAAGATGGATGAGGAAATGAGGAAGAGGCACACAAAAGGGCGAACACGAAATTGAATGGCAGACGCGGCGAAAAATCTTTCGACCCCGAAAGAGTTAAACAACGGAGACCGATGGGGCCGCCGTTGCGATACGCGACGGCAACGCCCGCTGCCCGTAGGTCAGTGAAGATGTTAATCTTTCGCTTAAATCGGGCTCCCGGCCTGCTTGTCCGTTTCTCGTTGACTGTTTCCTGCCGGGGTCGGTGGTTTTGTTTGCGGTGATGTTTTTATCCCGCGCGTCCCGGGAACCGAAAACGGGATGTGCGATCTCGCCCGCCATTTTTACGACGGGCTACGCATAAACTCACCACCCACCGGCCACCGCCGGGCAACAAATGGCGCTGGCCCATGCTCGGGCAACCGTGATGGCTTTAATGGGGCGTTGTAACAACTATAATCTCTGGGTCCCGCGCAACGAAACCGCGTGATTAGTACGTATTTAAAAAAAAGAACGCCAGTTAGGATTTGTGTGCGTTCGTTTTTTTTTCATTTCACTCACTCGTCCCGAAACGCAACGCTGGTTTGGATTTGGTACTATTTTTGGTGTCGTTTTGTTTTTTCAACTCGTGGGCAAATGCATAATTTCAACACTACAAAAAAACGTAGTAATAATGTTATCAATTTCCAACTGACAATTGTCTGATTAAAATGTCTTTCATACACAAGAATATGCCATAGTGTCATAATTAATTGCAGGAATATGATAAACCCGAGTACCCAAGATAATAGAACAATTTCTCCAACGTTTATCCAATTATCTGAAAACACTGGTGTCTATCGTTTTTTTATTCACTACTATTTTGTTTACACTTACGGTATCTTCTTTCGTGATGGCAATCGTACAATTTGGAACGAAAATTTTTGATTTTTTTCTGGAAGTTCTGGAACACTGCACCTGTATGTCGGTACAGGGATTTAGGGCCTCCATAAAAAATTCGTATAGTTTTCTAGATTTGTTTAAATTTTGACATCGTTGGACTGTTACTTGAGGGAGCTAGGAGAGGAAATGGGCAGAAGTAAGGTCACAAACTCAACGGATTTGAAAAACCAAATAGTTTGCCCACAGCTGGTGAAAAAAGAAGACAAAATTTGATTGATACCTCGATTTGCACGCATCAAGTAACAAGCTGTATTCCAGGTATTTACAGTTTTTTAAATTAAAAAAAAAAAACAATACGGCCAGGCTGTCACTTCCGATTGAATAAAAATAAAATTTAAAAAAACTGTAAAAAAACTGGTTTTGTGTAAACTTAACCAAAATAGAAACCTTTGAAGGTGAAGACCGTTTGATATCTGATCGTTTCGGAGTTATCGAAGCTCAAAGTTGCAAAAGTGTCAATTGACACCTGGTTTGTTCGTTAGTGCTAGTTTTGTTCAATACGTCTGTGTTAAATGTAAATCATTCAAATTTTAATCGTTTGAATTCATTACTGTTCCCCAATTACTTTGGAAATAATTGAATTTAAGAAGTATAGCTGTTAAATTTTAGTACATTTGATTAGGTGGGTTCACACGAGTCGAACTCTGCTCGAATTTGTACGATCTGCGAACTTTTGTTGTCAATTTATTAGTGAGTCGAGCTATGTTCGGCGAGGCTGTTTCAACCAGAAAAGGTTATCCAGTAATAGTGTGCGTGAAGTTCGTCATCAACAGTTCGACTCGTGTGAACCCACCTATTCTATGACACAGGTTTGACAGAACAATCTCAATTAGTGGTTTGGATTTGAGTATTTCCAGTGAAAATAATTGTTTCGGTATAAAATAATTTGCTACGAGCTTCATAATTTGAAGAAGCGATTTTTATCATCACTACTTCGGAATGCAACAAAATGGCATTCACGCAAACATCATCATTCCAGCTACATTCATCATAATTTGAATTGCCTTGTAACATTTTGAAGCGAAATGTAACAAACAACTTCTGAGATCCCTTCTGTTTAATCCAGTCATCTTTGCTTTGTTCAATTGTTCGCCCTTTTGATGAATTTGCTTGTGCAATTTGATCACCCTAATTGACCGCATGACGGGTCTGTGTATATTATTTGTTAAAATTGTTTCTTGAATCACTGATCTCCCATTCCTAAAAAAACACATTTTACGGCTTGGTATTTAAGGCCGTAAGATTTCTTAGGATCGATCTCACAGCCTCCACTTTTTTAGGACAATTGCTACCAGGTGACATCAAATATAATAAAATAATAAGTAGATTAATAAATAAATAAATAAATAAATAAATAAATAAATAAATAAAAAAATAAATAAAAAAAATAAAAAAATGTAATAAACTGTTTTTGTGTAAACTTAACAAAAATAGAAACCTTTGAAGGTGAAGACCGTTTGATATCTGATCGTTTCGGAGTTATCGAAGCTCAAAGTTGCAAAAGTGTCAATTGACACCTGGTTTGTTCGTTAGTGCTAGTTTTGTTCAATAAGTCTGTGTTAAATGTAAATCATTCAAATTTTATTCGTTTGAATTCATTACTGTTCCCCAATTACTTTGGAAATTATTGAATTTAAGAAGTATAGCTGTTAAATTTTAGAACAATTGATTAGGTGGGTTCACACGAGTCGAACTCTGCTCGAATTTGTACGATCTGCGAACTTTTGTTGTCAATTTATTAGTGAGTCGAGCTATGTTCGGCGAGGCTGTTTCAACCAGAAAAGGTTATCCAGTAATAGTGTGCGTGAAGTTCGTCATCAACAGTTCGACTCGTGTGAACCCACCTATTCTATGACACAGGTTTGACAGAACAATCTCAATTAGTGGTTTGGATTTGAGTATTTCCAG